>JAYDZE010131029.1:0-26709 GCA_034509125.1 Monilaria moniliformis
ATGACTTTGGTTAATTAATAGTTGGACTGATTAATTAATTAAAGTAGATAAAAGATAATAAGCCCATGGGCCCAGGGTCTGTTGGTGTTATTATATATATTTCTCTATTGTAGAGAAATAGACACGGAAATCAATTCACGTACTTTCATAAAGAACGTGTCAAATCTTTTGTCAGTTATTTTACGAGAGGTTCAATACAGATTTCCAAGCTTTCTGTATTGAATAGTTGTGCCTGGAATAGTTCCTGCATCGGATCGATAGTGCACGTGGATACCGCTAGTGGTGGATTCATCTGCCGATTCGGATTAACTGCTCAGGATATTGCACAACAAGTAAGTGATTATAACTGTTGTGTAATATATGCTCAACGTATTGAATGCAATTATGAATCTAGATCTGTTATTCTTGTTTTGCTTCCACTGCTTATTATTAGATAATAACAAGAATTCCTAACACTTACAACCATGATCGCTTCCTGGAAATCCATGTGCGAACAACTCCTACTGCTAATAGCATAGAAACTTCCGTTCCGGCCCAGCGGTGCTTCCGTCCAGCCTATTGGTTTCGGCTACCGTGTTTGTGCCATCGGCCCAACGTGTTATTGTGACTTTCTCATCCGTTGCACCAGCACAAATGCTTCCATCCAGCCCCGATGCTTCGCCTCCACAGCCCTTGTTCCTACCCCTGGCACAAGTTGTTGATGTTCTGCCTCTCGTTTCTCCGCCATCTCTACCACCACTAGTTGAGAATCCCCCGTCCGTCGCGGCGGCATCTCTGGTTTCATCTAGTTCTCCGTCACCGCCCCTGCTGGCGACAACACTCCAGGTTCCACTCAGCCATACGCCCCTGCCTCTGCTGTCTGTCCCCCGGTCACTATCGAGGGTGCCACGTCCGGCCATGGTGACAACAACCTTTCTTTTGTTTCCTACTCCTGCTCTTGTTTCATTTCCATGTGTTTTGTTCCGCCTGCATGCATTGTCCGCTTCTATGTGCGTGTCTTCGAGCACGCCCCTGTCACGCCCTATGATTCTGCTCCTGGCACAGTGGTCGCGACCATGGTGCCTTGCTTGGGTTGATCTGTTGGTGCACCATTATTTTCGCAGGATAAATTTAATTGGGCTGCAGATTGATGTCCGGCCATAACAGATTTGGGCCGTTTTTTTTTTTTACTTGGGCCCAGCCTTGAGGACAAGGCTCAACGCTGTTTTGGCAACGGGATAGTTGATAGGGATCGATTTATGTAGTCTTTAGTTATTAATTATTTTTCATTAGTTATTTAGTACGTTTAGGAGTCTAGTGGTTAGTAGTTTTTTAGAGATAGAATTATTTTTAGAGTTTAATTCAAGTTAAGAGTCTTTCTTAGTTTCTTATAAATAAGGCTTTGTAATCTCCAGTATAGTTGTCCAAAAAATAATAGTTGAATCCAGCGTTTGCTATGAAGGCCTATGTGAAGGAGTCGCTCTCTTCGGGGGTGGTGTTATATTGTTGCTCAAGTTCTCTTTGGTAATATTAATTCTTTCTGTTTTTTTCGATATTTTGTTGTTGTCATGTTCTTTGTTATGTTCTATTAAGGTTCCAGCACGATAGTCGTGAGTGTTTATCAGAATAGTGATAAGGAAAGATAAATTTAGTGCTTAGGATTATAGGTGTGTGATGAAGGAAAAAATGGGTGTGGAGCCCATGAATAATGCAAGAGAATAAAAATTTAAGGACATATGGTTGTGGATGCACTTATCAATTTTGTAAATATATATACTACTGGTTAAACCAAATATTTTAATGTACATCGCAAAAAGTATCATCCATTATCTTATACTATTTGGATTTTTTACCAATATAGCAAGGTTTTTCCTAAAAAGACTTCGTGCAATTAGCTTAACCTGTAAGGTATGAGGCTTAAAATTCAATTTACAATTCGTTCTCACAAACTTCCACTTACATTACAGTCGATGATCTCAAAAGCTAACCTTGGTTAAGCATGCAGCAGGTGTTGCTTTGAACCAGTGTGGCTGCATTTGTCAGACAAAAACTCCCATCAACCGAAACCATATGGCCTCACGCCTAGCAACTTTCATCATTACTTCTACGAAACACTTTTTCCAAAAACATATATCCAAAAAATGAAAGTGGGCATCAAGAAGGTGAGATTTTCAGAACAAAGCGAAATGAGAATTTAAATAAAAAAACATTTGTTTCATATCATAATATATCATATCATATGCAGCTGCTACTTCTATAGCTCTATACATTGTGAACCAAGTGCTCAACATTGTTGAGATCAAACAACACCAATCAGTAGCCATACGAGGAATAACTCATGTAGTTGTATCTCGATCTTACTTTGTTGCCATCGTAGGCCGGATCGGTGTAATCGACGGCCTTGATCACCATCGCCTCCCGTCGCCCGTCCTGCTCCTGGACAGCCCCAAACACGATCTCGTTCGTCTCGCAGTTCTGCGGCTCGTAGTAGGTCTGAGGGCTGGCTGGCCGGTGCTTCCGGTGGTGCTGATGATGCTGTAGTTGCGGTTGCTGATAGTCGTGGCCGTGGCCGTTCCATTGGTTGTAATAGGGATGGCTCTGCTTCTGTGGCCTCGTCTTCTCGGCGTCCTTCGCCATGTAAGGGTAGCTCTTTCGTGGCGTGGGCTCCCTCGCCTCCAGCGGGGGCGGCTCATCCTCGCGCGGCACCACGAAGCTCTCTTGCACGGGCCATGCGCTCCCGTGCCTCGACTGGTATTGGTGGTGGTGCTGGTGCGCTGGCATGTGGTCGAGGAGGGGCTTTTTCTTGAAGCCGGAGAATAGTCCGCCAAAGAGTTCGGCTATGGATGAACTGGTGTGGACAACGAGCTTCCCTAGAGAAGTGAATAATCCGTCCTCTCGCTTGTCGTTCTCGTCTTCAGTTGGAATCAGGGGCGGCAAGACGGATTTGGCGAGCGGGGGCGGCCTCTGGTATGGCGCCGGTGGCATGCCCGTCGCGTAACGCTTTAGTTCCTTCGGCTAGAAAGTAATTCGACAACGTCAGGTTTACAATGTTCAACATGAAGAGTTAAGATCCTCTGGTCCACAATTGATGTCTCACTTAACGTTTAAAAATTTCGAAAAAATTGAAAAATAAATCCCATCTAAAAACTTTTGAACCATGGAACGAGACATGGATTGGGATACCAATTGCGGACCAAATGATCTTAACTTGTATCTGACAAGTGCTCGTGATAAGTTCACTTACAGTGTCATACGAAAGCATAGCAGCAACCCGACGTTGCAACAAGGCCAGCATGTAACCAAAGAAACAAGCTGCAGCAAGCACTGCTATTCCTGAAATGATTCATTCAAACATGTCACACCACTGTCAAATTTGAGCAACGAGAGGCTGGAAAATGAAAATAGGTTTCCTTCCTACCTAAATCGAGATTGTTGTCTTCCTCATGGGAACAATCGTGTTCGTGGAGTTGGATCTGTCGTATTGCTTGATTCCCTCTATCTATCACCAAAAGAGAGCAGCTACTTCCAACGTAGACCAAATCAAAATCATCCGAGAACTTCGCATCTTCACTTGGTCCGTCTACATGTCCTCCTCCCCGGCCTAACTTCCCACCCGCAATCGTCACAACTCCTGCACAAAGTAAAACAACAATGTTCGTATATCTGCACGAGTACATTGACCTCCTTCGAGCATGCTCAAGTGATGGTAGGGTTCGTTATATTTTACCAGAATCGCTGATTTTCCTGATCGCCATATTCATCGTGTCAGCAACATATATATTGCCACTGTCGTCAACAGTAAGCCCTCTAGGATGGTTTAGTCTTGCTTGCCTCAGCTTTCCGTCTACATGCCCTTTGTACCCTTCAGCTGATCCGGCCAGCAACTTAGGTCGACTATCTGTAACGAGACAATCATCAAGAAAGCAAAGAACCAATAAATCAACAGCTGCACAAACTTTGGAAAGGAAAAACTGCATAAACACAAGTAGCTCCCTTCACATAAAGAGCTATACTACATTGAAGAATGGCTAAAACAGGCAGTGTAATGAGACTCCACCTAGACACCGTTGAGTTGTTCAATCAAGTCCATCAACTGAGCATTGGATTCTTGCTCAGAAACAGAAACTTGAGCCATGGAATCTAAGACTAATGCCACGAATAAACAAGTCGACCAAAGCTAGAAACGTGTAAACTACAAGGAATCAAGGCGCATTGAAAGGAATCATTCCTTGTATAAGATTCTTGATCAGAAACAGAAGCTTGAGCCATGGAATCTAAGTCTAACGCCACGAATAAACAAATCGAACAACGTAAACTAATCGAAATCAAGGCGTGTAGAAAGGAATCATTCCTTGTATAAGATGCAAAGCTAGTTTAGGACAACATAAACTTCAGAATGAATCTCAGGAAAAGAATAAAGCATTCGAGTCGCCGAATATCACAATACTCAGTCATTAAAGAAAAGTACAAGAAGCTAACAAATTTATAAAAAGAGAATCAAATCCAAAGGAAAAAGATGTACAGTGCCCCAAAAAAGACAAATTTGCTCTCAGCAAAAGCTAGATATAGAGGCAAAACGAATAAAGTAATCATAAACAATATACAAAGTAATAAGAGTAATCTCCAAGAAAGGAATTCATTCAACTAAAACCTCCGAGTTCCAAATTCAGACATAACAAATAAAAGAACTTCAACCTCAAATGCCAATATATGAATTAATCACAAACAATATAAAATCATTAACTGAAACCCTAGAGCTCCAAATTCAGGCATTATAGTCAAAGCTTGAAACTTTATCAACAAATGCAACCGAGTTTAAGATCATCATTAAATAATTTTAAGAAATTGCAAGAAACTCACATCGAGATAAAGGGGTTGGGATCTTGTAAATGTTGCTGTTGTGTGAGTCTAATATGAGAACCTCTTCATCCGGTGAGATCTCCACCCTGTAGGGCTCAATTCCATGCTTGCTTCCATCAAACACTGTCTCAACCATGTATCCACCTTCAAATTTCATCATCGAGCGGCTAGAGGTAGCTACAAATCACAGGAGCCCACAATGAGAGAGGGAGGGGTTCTTGAAAATGCGGGTGGACAGAGAAACATTACCGGTTTTGGTAGCTGATTTGAGCGACCACAGCCGCTTGAAAATGGTAGAGACAACCTTTGTCACAACCCCACCAAGGATTTCTGAAAGAACCACAAGAAATATAAAATGATCCAAGAATTGATTAAAAAAATAATCAAGAAAATTTAGTAGTGGAGAGAGTGTTCCTCACTTGTAGCAGGTGAAGCAGAAACTGATGAGCATCCAGCAAGAAAAATGAGGACAATCGCAACTAGAACGAAGCAATTCTTTCTTCCCATTTCACCTTTTCTAGTGTGTAACTCAGCAAATAACAGAGAAAATGAAGAAAATGCGGAGGAGAGAATTCAACATTCCTGCCCTTTTTATATAGTACTCTAGTGGTGTACTTACCATGAATCTTAAATGAGAGAGAATGAGCCTGAGGTGAAGGAGTATGCGGACAGAAAGAGGAGAGAGAAGCAAGGAAAAGGTGGTCTTAAGTAGTATTTAAGAGAGACTTTGGTAATGAAACTGTGATTTCAGTATTAAAGCATTAAGTGGAACTTAAAGTAATACCAGATGAGACATATGCTGTTTTTTTTGTCTCAACAGTCGCAAGCAACTCTGTCTCCCCTCTTTCTTTTTAGGAGAATAATTATAATGAAAAACAAAAAACGCATGTCGATATTTGTGAAGGTTTTCTTACAAGAATTTGCAGCTTGATTCTGCACGAGGCTTTTGATCTATGTGAAATGTGATTCAATTTATTACATCAATTTGATGGCTTCATTCTACAATTAGTTTGAAAACTGACTTCATATTAATTGAATTTATCAATAAAATTAAAATAAGTAAGAATGTTATAAGTATTATCAAAATTTTAATATCACTCATTGAATAAACATGTAAGTGAAGAAGTGAGAATTTGTTAACATAAAGTTTAACATGTAATCATTTTTTTGTCTCTGTAGCTGTGATAAGCCGCCTTCCCAATTGTATTTTATAAATAAATTTAGTAAAATATTCAGGAAAAAGCTGCTACTAACACGTTAATGTTGCTTATGTAAGAAGTCAAGTACAACTAGCTTCTGCTTTGGCACGTATGTGTATATTTTGGAATGGATAACCACATGAATAAATTAATAAATTTTATAGATTAAAAAAAATACGCCATACGTATAGGTATCCGTATAATGAAATAGTATGACTAAGGTATAAATAAGGGCGTGCAAATTGAGACTGAAATTGATTATTTCAAATTTGGTTTTAGTTAAACTATTTCCTCTCAATATTTTTCCAATAGTAGCACAAGATAAAAAAAATAAAAAATAAAATAAAATAAATAAATAAATAACATTGAAAAATCCACATGATTCTATAACATGGAAGTGTATGCCACTTGAATTATTCGATGTTAAACTTTCGACATGACATTATTGAATATATGTTACAATATTATGTGCGAATGTATCAAAAATTCAAAAAAGTCGTACTGTAGTATTATTAGAGGAAATAAAAGTAGACCACTATCACGAAATATGATGTTTTTTCCTATTTTAATCAATAACCTAGGAACTAGACTGGAGCACAATGTATTTGAATATCTCATTTTAATAAATTACTACTTAAAATAAAAATAACTCCACTTATTTTGTCTCTCACCCCTATTTTATTAAGTTTCTCTCTTATTTTTTAAATAAATACACTCTTTAACAAGAGTTACATCTTTTCTCATTTTTTAATATCTGTACTCGAACTTTTAAGACCCATTCTAATAGAAGAAAGAAAACAATAAAATAGTGATAAGTTTTTGAAAATATTATCTATATTCCTTCTGTTTATAATGAACTTTCACATTAACCTTTCAATTCCATTTTCATTTGTACAGATCATTTCTACTAATTCTTTAAAATGTCGTCAAATTAATCCACTTTTATGTAAGTTTTTACGACAGTAATTGATGTTAGAACCTAGATGCTTCGAATCATCGATTATATTTCGCGTTTCGCTTTCGTCAATACCTATATATATCAGAATTTCTTTCAACATCACCTTACTATACCTCGTATAAAAGACTGATACAATCCATTTACATCAACCAAACTCCAAAAACAAGAAGCTGCACAACGGATCATACATGGTAGATCATACCAACCTCTAGTGTCGACGCCCGGGGGAAACTCGAGGCGTACGTCGGCGCTCTCGAGTTCCTCCGGAGGAAGTCGTAGCCGACGTTGACAACCAGCCTCTTTATCAAACTCGACCCCGTCTTCGCCTTCACGTAGCAGTGGCCTAGAATGAACGCCATCCCCGCCTCCCTTGCTTCTATTAGTTCACGTAGCTCGGATTGCGCTCCTCTCTCAATTATCGGGCTCTCTGGGACGAGAAACCTAACTCTCTTCCGCGGGCCCACCGGCGAGCTGATCTCCCCAAGCTCTGTCATGCTCAGGGCATCTTCGGAGGAGGGTGGATCTCCGCCCTCATCTTCCCATAGCTTGACCCCTTTCGCATGGGACGATGTCGTACCAATGACGGTCATCTTCTCTTCATGATCAAGACTGTGTTCCGATGAACCGTTACATTCTGGCACCTCTGACCGGATGAACTCTGCTATGCTACATACTAGATCCTTCTCGAACTCCACGTCATCAATGATCGTGTCCCGGTACCCGTATCGCGCTATACATCGGTAAACCCGGTACTCCTTCGGCCCGACTCTTCCGACCAAGAATCTCTCGTTTGATCTAACATGGGGCACAGGAACATATTTAATGCAGAACAAAACTAGAACCTGATGGAAGGCAGGGAGATTCGTCACGAAATGCGAGAAGATGGCTGGAATCCCAGACACGAGCTCTGTATGGATGAGGCCAATCCCTCGGACACGTACGATGCCCAGGTTCGGACCCAAACCCAGGAGCCAGTTAATGGAGACCTTGTTCTGTACATCAAACTCGTATCTTTTCAGCGTCCCGTAGTGCCATGTGTACATTATCGCGAGGAAAGTGAAAGAAAGAGCAATAGGGACCCAAGCGCCCTCGCGGAACTTGATCAGAGAAGCGGAGAAGTAGAGCGCTTCAATGGAGCCGAAGAAGAATATGAAGCAGAGGGCTAGCAAGACACTTCTATTCCAGCACAAGATGATCACAAGAGACATAAGGCATGTTGTAACCAACATAACTGTTATAACTGCAAGACCTGCTCGAGCAAAACACGATGAAAGCATAAGACATACGGCAAGCACAGTATTCCTGCGTTGCTCAGAAACCCGAACAAGCATTCAGTCAAGACGAGACTCTCTTCAGACTTCAAACAGCAAGAGCAAGAATCGAACAAAATATTGAACAAGATGTTACCTGATGCATTGCTGATGTGTTTGGTGTCCCTAAAGCCAACCGTGATAGCCAAACAGAGCAGCATTAGGGTCCAATTGATTTCTGGGATGTAAATCTGGCCGCAAACTTTAGACGACGTGTGTACTATTTTGACCCTCGGAAAACAACCCACTGCACAACATTGCTTGATGATCGAAAAGGTCCCAGTAATAATAGCTTGGCTTCCCACCACCGCAGCTAGAATGGCAATTGCAAGAACAGGCCAGCGTATCTTTTCTGCAACGATAAGTGGAATATTAACTCGATATAAGAATTTTGAACATTGGTTATGGAATGATGGATGATAAATTTAGTATACCAGGTACTGAGACATAGAATCCAATCTGGTAGTCACTCTCGATTATGTGATGTTTGGAAAGGTAAGCAGCTTGTCCCATATAAGCGAGGATTAAGGATGGATAGACGACACAGCTGAAAGCTATCTGGATTCGGGAAGCTCTCGATTAGAACTTTTTTCCATTTGCAAACTTATAACCGACAAGTATGAAGCAAATGCAAATATAACACTATACATATACCTTGATGGACAGCTGCGAAAAGTGCCCGAGATCAGCAAACATAGCCTCCGAACCTGGACATGCATATTCATTTAGTGACTAATATGCATAGGGAAAGAGAGCGGTGCAGATTGTACACTCTCATACCTGTTATACATAGCAGAATCCCGCCCAACGACATCCAGCCATCTCTTCGTGTCTTCTTTAGGAATTTGTACATGTAATACGGAGAGAGCGCCTTGTAAACGTGTGGATTCCAGTGTATGATATTGTACACTCCGATGGCACTAATGCAGAAGAGCCATGTGATCACTACTGGTGCGAAGAGGAATCCTATTCGGTGAGTTCCGTAGTGTTGAAGATAAAATAAGAACACCAGAATCACGCAAGCAACTGGGACTTCTATATCTGCATATACACAGAACAATTAAGAAAAATTATTCAATTATTAATAGTAAAAACTGATGAACAGGTATAAGATGATGCTAAAGCTATTATCAGACGGTGATAAGAAAAATTATGAGATATTACTAACTATTATTTCTTGAAAAGGTTTTGCTTGAAGGTGATGTAGCAAGAACAATAAAGTAAAGGAAGACTAGCGATTTTCAGGGTATGTTGTAAATATGTTGGTCGAATTGTGTATTATATCATATTCGCATTTTAATGACATTTGTATCAACACATAAATAAAATCATGACTTTATAAGATCATTCAACTTTACTGCTGCTTTACACTGTTTATAACACACGATTTACTTTTCAAAGTTACAATGTTATCCACAAGAAATCTTATAATATGATCACCTAAGAATCTGCCATCTCAACTAGGGGTGGGTCGGTACGGTATAGCATACCGTAAATACCGGTATGAGTAAATATCATACCGTTACCTTACCGAATTTTTCGATATACCGTATTTCGGTATATACCGAAATTACGGTATACAGAATTTTCAATACCGTTATCGTACCGTATTTTCGGTATACCGTGAATTACGGCATACCGAATTTCGGTATGCCTTACCGAAATCCGGTATACCGTGAATTACGGTATACCAAATTTCGGTACGGCATACCGTCATACCGAAATACTGTTTCATACCGAAATTATATAATATTATAAACAATTTTTATATTATAGATATTTTTTAATACTATAAATATATTTAATATATATATATAGATATATATATATGGTATGGTAAGAGAATACAGTATATACCGTTTTATCGGTATATATCGTTTTATCGGTATATACCGTACTTTACGGTATATACCGAATTTATATACCGCGGTATACTGAAATTCATACCGTTACCGTACCGTAAACTTTCGGTACAGTATCATACCTTACCGAAATTTACGGTATACCAAAATTTCGGTATTTTCGGTACGATAAGTCCGGTATACCGGTATTTCGGTATTTTTCCCCACCCCTAATTCAAACTCATAATATTTGTAAATAAACTTTGTTTGATAAGAACTAAAGTTTGGAATTGAATTCTATGATTAATTTCCAAATTCTACAAGTGAAAAAGGTAAAATAGATCTGTATAATCCTGAATTTCCCGACACAATTCATCTTGCTTCTTATTAATTAAAAATGAATATTTTCACCACTGCCTGTATTTATTTTCTAAGGAAGATTCCAAAAACATATGTCCGAACCACCTAAAAGATTACATTTAATTAAGACACAAACTTCCAATATTTGTATCACTTGGATACACGGACGGTGTAATATTAGTCCATAAAGACACAGTAAAATTTTTGAAGTAAATTCTGGAAAATGATTCCCATCCAATTTGTACGTCCCAGGCCTGTTCAGTGATGAAATTTCGTTCCGTTGTGCAGGGAAATGCTAACCATTATATATGTATAAATGTAAAATACTCGAGTGAAAACTTGGGGAAGAAAATAGGGGCAGAATAGTCAATATACGTATAACGTATAAAGTTGGCATTTTGGAGTACGTAGCCGAGGAAGGGTTACCTAGGTTTGAAAATACTGAAGACAACGTGGGGTGGGTGTTTGCTTTTCTTAGTACACTATATTTTGAAGAAATTCAAAATTTTGGAGAGGCCAAAAGCATCCTAGAGCACATACAACCCTGCAAAATTCAGGCCGGACTGGGGGTCGGGTTTATAGGGAGGGGGAATCTAGGCCGCGGTTGCATGGTGCGCGCAGTTCGTTCTGTACGCGGGTGTACATCCCCATACGGCCTCGCCGCACCCGCTGACTGTGAATTTGAATTATTATTATTTTCACTTTGATCGTTGCAGCGATTTTTAATTTTTGTTTTATTATTTTTCTTTTTTATTATTTTTTTCAACGATTTTTCTAATTTTTTATTAATATAACCGATGGGGAGCAATTTCTCCAACTAGATATACCCTATCTTCTTTTATTTCTTATCTATTCCCGATCTGTCTATTTTTTTTCTAATTCTTCTATTTCTCTCTCAATGCTTCCATTCTTCTTCCATTTTTCTACTAAGTAATTAAGGGCATAGACCCAAACAATCTCAATCTTTTACAACTCCAGTCACGGGGTCCATTTTCAATCCACTCGAGCTCTCGGGGATTCACATCGGTGACGACGATAACGACGAGGTGGAGGATCTAATCTGACCAAAAGCATAATTAAGTATTCATTGGAGGAAACAAAGGCAGTGGTGTACCTCTTCATAGATGTCTCCGAAGATCCACTTATCGGTAACCATCAAACGAATGAACTTTTCTGTGAGAAGATCGTACATGGATACAACAACATGATGTAAACCTGTCAGGGCATCGTGTGGAAATTCGACCATCACCGAAAGCATTGGAGTCGGGTGCAGAAAGATATTTCCAAATTCGTCGGCTACTTCAACAAGTTGCACTTGCAGAAAACATGGCCGAGCGGCTCAAGCGATATTAATATTCGAAAAGAGGCACTCAGGTCGTTTATAAGGATCATAATAAGGCTTTGAAATGCGAGGAGGTGTCGGAAATTGTTAAGGACCACCCAAAGTTCTGTGGCGGTACTGAATGTGGTCCGTAAAGAATTAAAATCTTCGCCGATGGGTAATATTCAACTAGCGGGGACGCCAAAGACATCAACTCCCGGGACAGATGGAAGTTTTCAAACAAAGTTGGCGCTGAGTGGGAGTCATCTGATGGGTCAAATAGCAGAAAAGTGGAAAGTGAAGGAGGAGGTGACGACGAGAATTGGAACCGCGGGTTCGGATTAAATTACCTAGGTGTCCGAAAAAATGGGTACGATAGGTCAAGCAATGATTATCAACGTTTAGTATAAAGCGTTGTCCAAGGATACGTCGATGATGAGCAATACCCAATGGTAAAAGCACGAAGACTTTATCGACACACTTGGACGCCAATTATGATTTCAGTGATTTGTAATTTTTAATTTATTTCAATTATGTAATCTTTTTATATCGATTATATAATTTTTTATTTCGATTATGTCATTCTTTTATTTCGATTATATAATTTTAAAAAATTTAATTATTTATTTTAATTTTGAAATATCACAAAATTTAAATGAATATATGTAATTATAGATTAATATAAAATAAGAATGCATTAAAAAAATAAATAGTGTGACTATGAATAGATAAGATATGATATGTTTATTATTTAATTATTATTAATATTTATGGTAAAATATAAAAAGCTAATATGCCGCATAAATAATTAAGATATAATATAATTTTTTAAGCTTTGCCCTGAATAGCCTTAGAAAGGAAATTATAGAAAATGTCAAACGTCAGTATCTGATGTAACTTTTTTTGTCTTCTTTTTCTTGAAAACATACAACGCGGAGTCTACGTTGTGTTTGGTTGTCATTGAGTCGTTATATTTTTCTTCAATATCTTTATTTCATTTCATCGTCTTTACACGTGCTTGATTGTTTTTACTGTTACTGCAAAATGGAAAACAAAACATAATTAGTTAGTATTGTAGCTGAGCTGAAGTTGTTATTCCATTGATTAGTTAGCGTATTTATGCTTTTATTAGCCTACATGTTGGTTTCTCTATTGTAATTTATGTAATAGAGTTATTTTGATATGAAACTACTAGAAGATTCAGAGACTATATTAGAAACACTAAATTAAACAATGATGGGCATAACAAATACTTACTCCGTCCTATTAATAACGTTTCAAAAGACTCCAAGTACGAAGATTAAGGAATGTAGTTTCGTGGCTATAAATGAAAAATGCCTTATTTGTAAGACAACTTTAGGTATGGTTTTTAGGTTTGAGAAATTGTTAATGGGACAACTTAAAAATGATTTTGAGACATTATTAATGAAACAAAAAAATATCAAATAATGAATAGTAAAACTCAATAAGCTCATGGGGTCTTGGTAGATTTGAATCTTTAATTTCTAATTTATGAGATTATACCCATCAACGAACTCTTGGGGGTGAGTATGAAACAAACATCGAAAAATAAAAATGAACTAATAAATTTTGTTCGGTTTAATTTTAATTGGGATATGAATTTTCAATAGTTTTTTTAGTTACAACTTACAATACATAGACATGCTAAATTTGTTTCAATTGCACAATCTTACGAAGTAATGACATAATAAATAGGGCTAATATTTGGAACATTGTGATTTGTAGAAACTGAATAATTTTCTCGACAAAAGCATTAGTAAATGCGCCGTTGACATGGGGGCTAAACTATCATGACATCGATTGTTTTAAAATATTTATACGGTTAATCTTTTAAAGTATATATAAGAAAAGGTCACATTTAGGAGTCTGACGATCTAGCTTGAGCGATGAGTTTCATAACGTAGCATTTTGGTTAAGTTAATTGAAGCTTGTCTGCATCTCAAATCAATAATGATGCAAATCAATAGTAATCTTTTAACAAATGAATTTGTCCATTATTAGAGGAATAGTCCAAGTCCAAGTATTGAGTATTTTCACCATTCATTCTGATTTTCTCCAAAGTTACGATATCCGATCCATATCTTAACTAAAAATCTACATCTCTTGAAAAAATTAATCGTTATATATATAAATTATTGCAAAATAATTTATCTAAATATAACTTAAATTATACAAAAATTTAATTGTAATTAAATAAAACTAAACATTAAGCATAAACATATATCGCTACACATATGATATATAATAATTAGTGTTATTTTTATGAGAATTTAAAGTGGAGAATTCAAAAGTAACTTTTATGGAAAATGGAACTTAATGCGTGTAGCATATGATTATAAGACATCTAAAGCAACCACACCCTTCCCCCAGTCACACAAAAACAAGAGTACTCAGCCGCTCACAAAATGAATCAGCATCACTGATATTTAAAGTTTATTCGTGAACTCAATGCTAGTTTTTCAGCTATGTTTATCCAACTCCAAAGAAACTACTACCAAGTACCAAAGCTAAAGTGAGATATATCAACCAATCCTTCAGAGATTTCCTGTCTGCATATTACACAGTTAAAAAAATGAATCCAAGGCAGTGAGCTCCAACGAAAATCATCACATAATCGCGGAAAGGTGGGGAAGATGATGAACATTGAAACATCAAGAAGCGCTGGAGCAAATGTTGAGGCTACAGGCCGTATTACAGAAGAGGCAAACCTGACTAGCTTTGTATTATATGGATAAAAGGCTAGCACTGCTGCTGTATAACTGGTACCATAGATGAAGACTGCAAAATGGTTAACGTTTGACCCATTGGAAGCTTTTCCTAGCTTTCGCTTTACCAGGTTTCTTCCTTTCCACAACTCTTGAATCTCTCGTCAGAAAACCAGCTGAAGAAACAGCAAAAACGGGATTAGAGGCAATATCTTCCAATCTCTATTAAGTTGTATAGGGGAAATGATAGAACGGAAAGTTGATGGCTAAACTTTGGCAACTAGGACCAACTTCCACACAATTGATGTGGCTTCAATAATAACAGGGCATGCAAATGATCAAACTTTGTAAACAAGAAACAAGAATCTGGTCTCAGAAGTTAGACCTTGTTTTAGAGGAGGGCGTAGTCCTGGCTCCCAGTTTTGTAATGCTCTGCTGATGCCCAATCGGACTGCTCCAACTTGACCTGCAATTGCATTGTGTTAAGCTACAGCATGGCAACAGAAATTGGAAAGTAAGAGTCTCCTGGATAAAATAAAATAAAAACGTCTAGCTGATCATGTCTGGTGGCTAAACACAATGTTTTCATATACAAAATAGCATTTGAAGGTCAATGGTACTCTGTCAAACACAATCGCATTTTAAATTTATAGTAGCAAGAACGTGAAATCCTTTTAACAGCCAACAAATTCTTGAAAGTTTACTAGTTTAGTAAAAAAATGAGTTTCAGTTGTCAGTGGACAATACAGCTCTAGTCTAAAGATCTTAAGTGGTAACAAATCACACAATGCAGGTGGGCAACAGACAAAAGCTCTGTACAGCCATGCCAAAGCTAATAGAATGATAGCAAGCGACTGATTAGCTACAGTATTAGCACGAGGAACTCACTCAGCTGAAGTCAACAAAACACGGTGAAAAATAACATGAATTTAAGAGAATGAAACAACATCAAATCTTTGTAGTTAATAAAAACTTCAAGCAATCAACCAGACAAGGATGATCAGTAGAAAGCTAGTACTCACCTGTAGTGCCACCTCCTTTAACAGTACAATTGATATCCCACATGCCCAATGTTTTCGTTTCAGAGAACGGCCGAAGAAGAGCAGCACGATGATCAAGCATAGGGAAGTATACATCAAACTCTTTGTCATTCACCAAAAATTTCCCATCACCAGGCTGAAGCCAAACACGTGCTATGCTGCATTTCCGTCTTCCTGTTCCATAAGACCTTCCTTTCTCATCTACTTTTCTGACACGAGCCTTGGCAGCTTCTTCTTGTTTCTGGCGCTCTATTTCAGCTCTGCCGGACTTCTTAGTATTCTTCTCATAACGCTTCTCCTCTATTTCAGATAGAGGTGGTAGTCCTTGAATGCCTTCAAAGTCCTTCAGTGCAATTAAACTATCCAGCATCTCATCTGTTATTCCAGATGCAGCTATAAGGTCACCAAATGCACGATCAGAACCTGCAAGAGCAGCAAAATGAGTAAACAATTTTTTGAAAAGGCTTCTCTATGGATGACCTGCAGTAAAAGGGGATAAAAATAAAAGTTTACTTGTTCTCTGTATAAGTATTCGCAGGTCAAACAGAACCTTCTTCTGATGAAAATTTGAGATTGCAACCAGTTAACGAAAGACCCCAACATCCAACAGGCATCAATCATTAATGTAGCTCAGCAGGGCTAAGTTGAATTATATAGCAGGTGCTATAACTATGGATATTTTTTACTAACTCCTTTGCCAAGTTATGAATATGAATCAATCTGAGTTATTTTCCAGGAGTTTGCTGATGACGAGAAGTGCATTCAAGGAGATAAAACATTCAACCATTTGTACTTCCAAAATATTCCGACTTTCTAAGCTAAGTCGTCTATCTTAAAAAGATGGAAAATGTAGAACCAGTTATGATGACTCAGACACGATGTGGCAGTATCATTGTTCAGTAAAGATTTAAAGAGCTACAACCAACTTTTGCAAACTGAAAGGTTTACATGATTACTCACAGTAATCCAACTTCAAAATTAAATAATTCAAAAACTTCATATCAGCAGGCAAGTTACCAAAGTAGAATGTTAATTACTTCAACTTATTATCCGATCGGTTTCAGGAAAGTAAATTGTTAGCAAGTAATGGCCAATTTCACACAAAATAAAAAGAAAATGGAGAGCATATTGGTACTTTGATGACAGTAGGACTCTCCATGAATCTCAATCACGGAATTTCCTTTCAGCAGCAAGATCACAGTAGCAATTTTAATTTCTCCACTACAAATAAACTTAATCAAGCAAACAGGATAATAAAAAAAGCATTGAATAAGATAACATAAAATCCAGCCTCAAGAACATCTATAGACTTAGACCCAAGCATGTCACAATCAACAAAAAATCAAATTCATAATAATCTGGACATATCAATTTTTTAACAGTGTAATAAACTCAACACCATCGACCATCATGCACACGATTGAAAAACCGCAAAAAAAACTTATCAAACAACCCACCTTTGAGAGCAGCAGTCAGAGCTTTCGCCTCGGCTTCGAGCTGTTTCTCCTCCTCACTCTTTTCAACCCCCAACCCTACTCCATCTCCTAAACTACCCAACCCCATTTCTTCTCTGTCGGCTTCAACGCCGCCGAACAGATCATCCTCCGGTTCCTCTTTCCCTTCCTCAGAAAAACTCCATGGTGTATAATCTTCAGCTGGCCCCTCCTCATCCCGTCCACCAAACTCCCGCGCCTCCGCAAAAATATCACTCCCGCCAGCATCCGAGTCTTTCCAATCGCCACCACCATGTACATCACCCCTTCCCCCATAACCACTTACGTCGCCGTTACGATCGTCGAGTCCCGGTAGATTACCGGGATCCATCGAGAACACGGAATCGATATCTTCGTCAGCTTCCGACGACATTTTCCACAAATCGGTAGTTGATGTGGTGGAATCATCGCCCCCATTGTTCCCTCGTGTAGAGAAGAAAGAAAAATGAGGAGCTTGAGGCGATAAAAAATGGTTAGGTTTTGGGATTAGGGGATATGGAGCTACGAAATTTGTGTTGGAGAAATGCGTGCGCGAGGAAATTAGGGATAGACATCGATGAAATTGTGAAGATTTGGGAATTAACCGAGCAAGCATCGTCGTGTTGCACACAGGCACCGTAGTGTGGGAACTGAGATGAAGAGGGTTTTCCGAGGTTTTGGAGAAAAGTTGGAAAATTTGGCATTTATTTTATGGGCCATTTAACTTTTTAATGATGGGCTCGATTGTTGTCATTTTAGCCCAATTTATCAATTTTATTCAGATTTTCCAATTTTGTGCATAAACTAGTTGTTGAGAAATTCCGGTACAATTTCAGTATTTTGGTTGAGGATGATGAATCATACGTTCTAATAGATTATAATTCAAATGTTAGAGAGCTACATATATTTTAATTTACATGGAATCGATTTACGGAGGATCTGATCATTGAAGGAACAGTTCTATTATTGCTTCAAATATATAGCTTTGAAAAAAAGTGCTAGAAGCCTCCAACTAGGATATACATCCCAAAGATACGTCAAGTATTGAATTCGTGAAGGACTTGAAAAGACAATAAAAAGAGAAGACACCTGATAGAATACCAACTGTAAGATGTAGACACATATCCATGACATAGCTGTATCAAAGCATAACTATATCTTAAACAGCAAGCTCATAGATAGTTGACCATGACATAGCAAGGTTCAACACGGTTATCATCAACCTAGCTAATCTTGTCTGGCTACAAAAGACACATCCCCTACCCAGACACATCTTCAGAACAAATCTAATGTTGCAGAGATTGTCATATAAGATTGCAGATGGAGAAAACGACATGTCAATACTTACAAATGCAAATAGGAAGAATATCACTACCACAGGTCAAAACCTGATTGTTGCACCTCCAATGGCACTATTCCAAATCGATACTTATAGATACGAGAATATCACCAGCCTTTAAGATTACCGATTACGCTAAAATGATGTGCATTCAAAGGTTCGAAAGCTCTAAAAGAATAGACACTCTCAAGTACAATAGCAACAAAGTAACCGAAGGAAATTAACGTCAAAGTATTCATCAAATTCTTACTTGTAATCACACATACATTCCCTTGGATCTAAGTCAAACATTATAAACATCCCAACCTAGTTTTAAACCTCCTTCAATCTTACCCGTTACCAAAAAGTAGTAGTCACGAATTAGAATATAGAAACAAGTAAGAGACAAAGTGTTCGTCGTCTAAAAGCAGTAGAAGAATCAGTTACTGCTCGTTAATCCATTGGCAAGAAAATGTTAAGTTCTTGTCGGCTGAAAGAAACAACTCATCAAACAAGAAGAAAGTTCCTTGTACCCGTAAACAAGATATCTCAATTAGTGGATTATCTAGTTTGACCAGATCATGGACGTAGAAAGGTTTACTTCGAGTCACGTTAAACTCCAAGTGCTATTTATATTGCGCATTTTCTTTAAGTGTTGTTGAACTGTCATCACAAATAGCACCCTACTCACAACAAGCATCACGCATCATACAACTAGCAGACATTAAGATTGACTTCGCTATAATCAACTAATGAAAGGTTTTCATAACAAGAGAGTAGCTAAGCCATCACATTTTGCACATAGACAGTTATTTGTCCAACTGATAAGCGCTCAGCTATCAGTAGGTTAACTAGCTGTCAATCACTCTTGATAAACCAATTACTTAGACAAGCCAACTACTAAGACAATCTATTATCTAATTATCTTAGCCACCTTATATCAATTATCTGGATTTAGCTATAGATCTAGTTATCCAAACTTATAGGTAAACAATAACGAAATGTATTAATTAGTGTATTCCATCTATACGCTAGTAATTACTCGCTCGGGACCAACAATTGGTATCAGAATAGTGGTTCAATAGGATCGTTGTTTATGTTTCACGGCCCGCTTGAACAATTTTTTTAAATACCTTGCATATTTAAAAACATCCTAGTATGCATTCTATTAGCATGAAAACTAATTATAGTAGGGTGTCAATACCTCTGAACTTCTCGCTTCACAACTATGAGATTTGGAGATTATGTCTCAAGAGCCACCTCACAACGCAGCATAGCTGCATGCAGGAAGTTATCACGAAATGACCAATCATCATACAACAGAAAGTCCAAAAGATCAACAGATGCAAAGATTATATAGAAGACAAGACAGAGTACAATACCAAGGACAGAGCTGAATGTCGGGATATATATTGAAATTCATGCTTTGAGTTACTTTGTATTTTGTAAAACCTTATTTCCCAACTAATAAGAAGAAATTATTTTGTCATATGATTTACCTTTTATATTATGATTGTTTATGTTTAAACAAATAATTATAATTGAGCAAACAAATCTATTTTGTACATTCTAGACTGATTGGTGGATTCATGATTATAGATAGAAGATCTTTCAATCGGTTCGTTGTAGAAGAAATTAAGTTCACAACCTAAATAGATTTGGACAATTTATCGTTAAAGGTTGCAGTGTCAGTCCAAAGTTTTATGCATTTCTTAGCTAACTGCTAACACTGGTGTGGTGTAGCACTGAAACGGATTCACAGTGAGATAATTAATTCATTGCTGGCTAAATGAAGTACGGGCTCTCAGATATTCTTTATTTCTTAATTTATGTAGATAACATTGAGCATACATTATTAATTATGCACTACTTTAATATATTAGAAAGTGCGAGTTTTCATAATCCTATATCTGTTGGATATTGTTATTCCATTGAAGAAATTCCCTAAACTGCAAAGAATTATCATAGAATGATAATTGGAATTATACACATGCAATTCACACAATCTGCCCTAGAACGCATATTGACATGCAATAGGAAACAGATAAATTCGAGACCTTATACATGCTACTAGAGTTTACATATTAACCTTGTTTATAGATTCTTCATTTTGATTGGTGTAAGATGAGGGCTTGCAACTCCCGTCACTCCACAAATCAAATTTGTCCAGCAGACACAATTCCCGTAAGCAAATTTTGGAGCTCCATTTGACCCTTCAAACAATATCTTTTACTTTTGAGACATCTGATAAGATCTCTTCTTATTTGAGAGAGCTTCGTGTGAACATATTACACGCCTCAATCAAAGTTCTGTAGACAAAGTTACGTCAGTTCTACGAAAATTGTGAGAAACCGTTACTTACAGGAATTTGCTTGCGCGGATTTTTTTCGACATCGATTCCTTCTCGAACATGGATTGATCTTTTTCTCTAATATGGATTTAGGATCTATCTCTATTAGATAATATATTAAACCAAGGAATCTTCTGGCCTATTCCCTCCTATAACTTGAATATTGGATGGACAATATTCTATCAAGTTGTATAGTCGGGGTAGAGAACAAAATCGATAGAACTAATTATCAACAAAGGGGGGAACTTTTTTCCCACTAAGTGTTGCTCACAATTTCGTGCCCCATCCCCTATATATAGGGGTTGTTGGGCTAGGTTAATGATTCCAAGGAAGATTAGGAGTGGGCCTCTAATGGGCTTAATTCTATTAAGCTGAGCCCAACTTAATTATGTCCATTAATATTAATTGACTCTACTATAGAATTAATATTGCATCACTAGTCCTTATCCATATTACGAATATGACTCCTTATTCATTTATATCCCGTGTTTAAGATTTTCGATATCCATTAATTAATTTAGGCTTGCTGATAGCTTCAATTAATTAATCTCTTTTACCAAAATGGATTAGTCCAAAAAAATATTTATTATACAAAATAAATTCCTACCGGCCGGGTTTCGTATAATAAATTCTTTTTCTCGAACACCTCTTGGGGATATTAGCAACTCAGTTCTCCCGAGACACGATTCTATATACTAACAATACTAGCACCGCTAAACATTAACTACCACTGCCCAAGATATCGGGAATTACTTATGGTTACGAAAATTCTGCACCCATTGATAAGTCAAACCAACATATAATTAACATCGTATGCTCAATATTATATATATAGATTAAGAAATAAATAATCACTGAGATCTTGTACTTCATTTACACAGCATCGAAGTACATATCTCACTGTAATTGGTTTTATTCTCCACTCTAATTACTAGGTTTGATAAATTGTTGCACACACAAGAATCAAAGCATTGAAAGAGTAATAGGCTAAAAGATTCGAGGTAGAATCAAACAGTGGAGTTGGTGGAGTGACGGGAGTAGCTAGTCTCATCTACAACAAGAAGATTTGTAAATTAAAAGTATAATTCGAATTCCTAAAAATCATGTTCTAATGATTTTTTTTTTCATTTTCCTGCTGCTTGATTAATTGCATTGTAGAGTATGAATTATATGAAATAGCATGTGTGAATTCGAAAATGATCCTATGTGATGATCCCTGGTGTGTGGAATTTTTTAATGAATCTCCAACACAAACTACACTGCTAAAGAAAGAGAGTAGGACGAGCTTTAACAGCAGAACTGAAAATGTCATAGTTATAATTGCTATGAATGTCTATCTCCCAAAGATCACACAATGCAAAATAACTTAAGAGATCAATGAAAATAAGCTAGCGGTTGAGTGTCAAAAGTTTGACATGTTCAAGGGTGAAGCCATAAATAACATGGAGCTTCGACTAACCAGTGGCGAAGCCAGGATTTTAATTTTGGGGGGCCCAAAATTTTTTAAAAAAAATTAAACATAAATAATATTATATAAATTAAATTATAATATTAAAAAAATAGTTAATTTTCAGCTAAATTCGATACTTAAAATGCAAAACGCTAATTCTAAATGAAGATAATTAGCTATAAAAATTCATGCTCGAAATTGTTCTGCATTTATCCACTCCACAAGCAATCGCATTTAAGTTTAAAAGAAAAATCAAATAAAAGCCTAAGAAAATAAAAATATCACGCAAATAAAAATATGAAAGAAGAACTAACTTAATACCAAAAGGAGTCAAATGACCATAAAAAAATCCAACAATACATGCCACATCACAACACAGATTTATAATAGTAGCGACAAACGCGAACAACAGCAACGAAAGAATTGTGCGGATGTAAGGAAAATGGAGCTAGGTTAACAATATTTTCGATATTAATATTTTTTAATTTATAAATAATAAAAATTATTAAAATACCCCTGCATTTTTTCAAAATTGGTGGGAGCCATGGACCCCCCATATCTATAAGTGGCTTCGCCACTAGTATAAGGAAAGAGTAGGTGCACATATCCTTAGTGCATACAAAGACATTATAAAAAAGGTAGAAACCAAACGTAAATCAAATTTACCAATTACCACGTCTTAGTCTCACACATAAGGCCCCCCACCGTTGTATCCGACGGCGGGAACGCATCATGACACGCGTCATTTTCCCACTCGTTGGTTTGGACATTTGTTAAATCCTTACCTCACCACAGGTGAGACTAAATATAAAAGCTCCGGAAAAATTAAAACCTTATCTTGTTCTGTACAATAGGCTTTCTCATTCCACCTTACTGTCTCTCTCTCCCCCTCTCTCTCTCTCTGAACTGCTCAGATCCAGAGCTCGGATATTTACTATTCTACCCCCCATGGCGTACTCGTTCCCGGAGGAAGTTCTGGAGCACGTCTTCTCGTTCCTGAGCTCCGACAGGGACCGGAACACCGTCTCTTTAGTTTGCAAGTCATGGTACGAGATTGAGCGGTGGTGCCGCCGCCGCATATTTGTTGGGAACTGCTACGCCGTCTCGCCAGAGATCGTGATCCGGCGGTTTCCAGAGCTGAGAGCGGTGGAGATGAAGGGGAAGCCGCATTTCGCTGACTTCAACCTCGTGCCGGAGGGCTGGGGCGCTTACGCGTACCCGTGGATCGCGGCCATGGCGGATGCGTATCCGTTCCTGGAGGAGATCAAGCTGAAGCGCATGGTGGTGACGGACGAGAGCTTGGAGCTGATCTCCAAGTCTTATAAGAATTTCAAAGTTCTGGTGCTGACGTCTTGCGAGGGTTTCAGCACGGACGGTCTCGCGTCGATTGCGGCTAATTGCAGGTTACTTTTTTGATATAAATAGTTCCTTGTGTCCTTTTTATTTTTTCTCTTTACTTGTTTGTTATACTGGAGATTCAGTGAAAATGGCGAATAAATTTTTGATCAGCGAGCTGCTAGAAGAGATAACTTTTTGCTCAGTTTGCTGCTGAATGAGAGTATCCAGTTTACGAGTGGCAATGTCGTGATAGTTGGAAAAAATGTTCTTTTCCTATTTAGGTTTTGGATTCAGGATTCGATTCATTTCTAGGATAGTTTTCTTGTGTTCTTTTTCCATGGAATGCTGGATCTCGTTTATGGATATGCATATATTTAATATTTACCCATTTGACTTAGGCTTGTATGACTATGAGAAAGATCTGGTTTGTATTTTGCATTTTTGCTGGAAGTCTTCTCTTGCGCGTATTATCATCGGCGAAGTCTGAAATTATCTGCGTGTTAGCGTTTAGTTTAAGTGGGGGTGCACTATCTTGAAAATTATTTGATTGCCTTGGTTTATAGTAAGGCATGTTGTTCTTGTGGATATTTGCTAAAGTGTTGCTTTTTTTTTCCTTTGTTCTTTTATTATGGTTTAGACTCCTTTTGGGTCTTGTGTCATGTTCAACAACTATTTCTTTCCTCAGCTTGCACTATTTTGCTTTTATTTTCAGTTATTTCCTCCAAGGTGAAGTTTGAATAGATTAGATACTTAGACTTGAAGTGGTAGAAACAACCTGCATCATTATTTAGTCTTGCTGTACTTTTTTGTTGTAGTACATGGGACTACCTTGTATTGATTCCTATCACCATGTTATTGGCTCTTGCTTTCTGGATATGCCTGGTGGTTTCCTTTTAAATAAAAAGTTTTGATTATTGATTGTGATTGTTCACTGCAGGCATTTGAGGGAACTAGATTTGAGGGAGAGTGAAGTGGAGGATCTGAGTGGGCATTGGCTTAGCCATTTTCCTGATAGCTGCACTTCTTTGGTGTCGCTTAACATGTCTTGTCTGGGTTCTGAGGTAAGTTTCTCCGCCTTGGAGCGACTCGTTGCACGTTCCCCTAACCTGAGGACTCTCCGGCTGAACCGTGCTGTGCCCCTTGAGAAGCTTGCTAACCTGATTCGGCGTGCCCCCCAATTGGTTGAATTAGGTACCGGTGCCTATTCAGCTGAAATTCGATCTGATACATTTTCAAACCTGGCTAATGCATTTTCAGCCTGTAAGCAACTCAAGTCTTTGTCTGGTTTTTGGGATGTGGTTCCTTCTTATCTTCCAGCCGTGTATTCTGTCTGTTCTGGAATCACTTCGCTGAATTTAAGTTATGCTGCCATTCCGAGTTCTGATCTTGTCAAGCTTATTAGCCAATGCCAGAATTTGCAGTGTCTGTGGGTATGATTCTAGCGACTTTTTATCATCAACACAATTATTCAGTGATCTTAGCTTCATGTGTTTAATGCTATTTCAATACATTCTGTTGATTCTCACTGCAATTTAGTCGTATGGTATCTATGAGCTGATCAACTTTTGAATGCGTATAGGTCCTGGACCACATCGAAGACAGTGGATTGGATGCTCTTGCTGCATCTTGCAAGGATCTGCAAGAACTTAGGGTCTTCCCTTCCGATCCTTTTGGAGCAGAACCAAATGTGTCTTTGACGGAACAAGGGCTTGTATCTGTCTCTGAAGGCTGCCCCAAGCTTGAATCTGTTCTTTACTTTTGCCGCCAGATGTCAAATGCTGCATTGATTGCTATTGCAAGGAACCGGCCTAATTTTATTCGGTTCCGCCTCTGTATCATCGAGCCTCAAGCTCCTGACTACTTAACCCTCGAACCACTTGATGCTGGTTTTGGAGCCATTGTGGAGAACTGTAAAGAATTGCGCCGGCTTTCCATGACTGGCCTCCTTACTGACCGTGTGTTCAAATACATTGGAACCCATGCCAAGAAGTTGGAGATGCTTTCAATAGCCTTCGCTGGGGATAGCGACTTGGGCCTCCATCACGTGTTATCTGGCTGCAACAGCCTCCGGAAACTAGAGATCAGGGACTGTCCATTTGGGGACAAGGCTCTCTTGGCTAATGCTGCAAAGCTAGAGACAATGCGATCCCTTTGGATGTCTTCTTGCTCAGTGAGTTTTGGAGCTTGTAAGCTGCTCGCACAGAAGATGCCTAGGCTCAATGTCGAAGTCATAGACGAGAGAGGCCCACCCGTTTCAAGGCCTGAAAGCTGCCCTGTTGAGAGAGTCTATGTCTACCGCACTGTCGCTAGCAGGCAAAGGCTCGACATGCCTGACTTTGTCTGGACTCTTGATGAGGATTCATCCCTGAAGTACTCCTAAGCAAAAAAGTTGCAGCATCACGATTGAAATTTACCAGGTGAACTTGCTTAGGTGAAGCAGGTACGCGTTGTACGTGCTCAGAATCTTGTTTAGTTTCAGCAATGGTTTGTGTGATTGCAGTGCCGGTGGAAGTGAGGTACATTGCCACTGAAACGACAACAAAATGCGTTCGAGCTCGAAAAAAAAGTGTTTCATTTTTCACTTTGGCTGAGCTATCTATCTGTACTAAGCAATCAGTTACAAATAAAGATGCAATCTTGTATGTTAGTTTATTCGATTATGGAAGTAGTTATGCATACTAGTCACGGATTTATGCCTACTTTTTCAAGCTTTAACATCTCATACTAGTATTGCTTCATTTGCTAATCAGATTTCGGCAATAAGTTTTGTGTTGTCACGACGAACTGCTCTTGAATTGTGTTGGTGGTTGTGTTTTTAGTCTCATATTTTATTCACTCAATGTTTGTATATTATTAATTTATGGGTAATGCTTACAGAATTGGACAGAGTTAAAATATTGTTTCATGTGCATGACCTTTTGATGCATGAAAGAGAAGGGGCAACAAATAACTGACTTGATTAAGAGTTTCCTCGCTGCTTGTGAAGGTTCGTGATTTGTCGTTTCTTTGAAATTTTATTTTTGGAGATGAGAGTAAAAGCAGTGGAATCTTAAGTGGGCAGATAATAACAACACAGAAACGCGGAGAGAGAAACGAGAAAAGAGGAGGGAGAAAGTGGAATGGGAAGAGGCTGACATAAAACAAGTGGGGGGGGGGGGGGTATACTATAATATGCAAATCTATACGC
>JAYDZE010131029.1:26719-41639 GCA_034509125.1 Monilaria moniliformis
CCCCCCCCCCCCCCCCCCCCCCCCCCCCCACACTAGACTATGCAAATCTCTACTCCTTGTGAGCCAATAATTCATTTGCTTGGTCCTATATCTCTTTCGTTCCATATATTTGAAGGACTGATTATTTAATAACTCCCATTTTCAGCCATTTTTATCAATTTGTGTTCGATCATGAAGATGACTTGTTATTTTGCTATACAAAAAAACAGTATGCATATATATTGATATTTCACATAAGTATTCTGAATGTCGTTGATTATTATAAATAATCGCATTTATTACATCTAAATCATCTTCATAATCGATCCAAAGTTCACTCCAACTCCATTTTATGACCCCAAACTTAATGAGAAATTATTTTTGTGAGTTGATAAAATTGAGACAGATGTTTGATGGTGAAGAGATTGTGCAAATTAAAACCTTGCGAATGCTACCTCAGAAACAAAAAAGATCACCAAATAGATTATGCTTAAGGAAGTGTCACATAATAAATAAAAGCTCTCTCTTTGTGATTATTTTGTTGCTGTCCAAACAAGTGAAATAGCTCTACACGTTGATAAATGGGCCCTTTGGACTGACTATTCATGGTTTTGGTTAGGACAGCATGGTCATCAGTAAAAACCTAATTTATGCTTTTCTATTTCTTGGACTGATTGCATTTTCATACATGAACCCATATTGTCAATCATACTATGATATCATTATTGCAGAATACCTGCCACCTCTGTTTCTTTTGCTTCTCATATTAACCACATTGTTTGAGTGGACATTACCATAAAAGAAAGATACAATCTCATAAATACCTTTTAAGTAATGCTTGTCAATTATACAAGTTGCCTCTCTTTAAGTGGATGTCAGTTTTTCCTTGGAAATCTCTTTTATCAAATATATTTTCATTTTCAAATCTATAATTGCAATAGTTCAAAGCTATTTTTCAATAAATACTTGATTTTAAAAATGAGGCTCAAGTGTGTATTCCATTGTAATGTCTTGTTTGGTAAGACAATTATAACATGTAAAGCAATATAACGGCTGGATAATATATATGAGGAGTGTAGTTTCAAGTTTGAATGCTAAGATATGATTAATAAAATAATTGAACTTAATCAAATGTTTGATTTGCAAAATTTTGCCTGCCAATTGGATGATTATTATTCACTCTCAGAATTGGTTACGCTCCCATGATGTATTGATCTTCCTTTCCCTTCTCATATTTGATTTTCTTTTTACTCGGATTTTCTATGAGAATCAACGTTCTCGTGGAGAATCCTCGCACAAACTCTTTAATTTTAAATTCACTTTACAAAACATACAACTGGGCTTTCTTCTTACTGATATTCACACAATTTCACATTTGACAATATTTGAAGAAACGGCATTTCATTGCCGAACACTTCACTTCCTCTGTGACCATGGGGCAATATTTCAGCAGTGGGAGAGAGAGGAGTTTTTTAGGGTAAATTTTACATATACCACAAAAAAGAGTGTTAACTTGCTGAACCTTGGATTGTTTCCAACATATGCTCAATCCTGTATTTCATGACAGGTTGACCAGACCTCGTTTTCTTATACATTTTCTCCTTCAGTGCTCTCCTTCGAGCTTCTGCTGCCTCTCTCTCTTCCTTCTTAGCCTGCTCTATGGCTTCCCTCTCCTTCCTATCCTTCTCCTGCTCGCTGTGCTTCTTCTCGTACAACTCCTGAAGGTTTCGTGCATTCTTCTTGTACTTCATCTTATTCTGGATAGCGCGATCACCTCCATTTGCTACAGTTTCACCCTGCCATCAACCAAATTATAAAATGTGAGACAAAATTATCCTGAGAATCCACTAATGCATTTGGATACTAGCAGCAAGAGAAATCAGTAGACAGCCACATACACAAGAACCAAGCATGGCAAGAAAGAAATGGAAAATGATTTGATTGGGAATAAATTCAAACCTCTAACAGTCTTTGGTGCTCTTGCTGGTTTATGGACTTCTTATATTTCTTAACATACTTAGCATTTTTATAGAATTCTCTTTGCTTTTCTGCAGAAGAAACCAATTGCTTAGTAAGCAGGCGTAGGATGTAGCAACTCTTAGTTCCCTGCATAAGTGTTATATCTCACAATTATAGACATGATTGCAGCATTTCCCAAAATCTAAAACCTTATCACCACTAGAAGCATAAACAAGTGATAAATTGGTGAACAAACGTTGGACTTAATTAGTGATGGACATAAACAAAGGTTATATATCACACTCAATCCAGCATTTTAAATTGTTATAGAAAATACAAGAATACGGATGATAAATATCATTTTGGAGTAATTGAGCTATTATATTAGTATTTCTATTATATTAGATTAGTATTAGTTAGTGATCCTGGCTTAGTGAGTCCTTTCTTCCGTGATGAACTGTTAGGATTCTCGTGATTTGTATCCATGAGTCACTTAATAAATGGAAAAGTTGGATTATGAAATTGCGAAACATAATTTTTGAATTGGACAAACTCCTAGTCTCAACCTCCACAACTGCGATTGCATTTATCATGAATAGCCTGTTGCGACAACCATCTAATGCCACAAATAAATTCACACTCCCCAACTTAATTATCACTTGAGCCTACTGAACTGCAAGCTATCCTAATCAACTCTGTGCAGAGCAATTTAGTTTTGGTGAATAATTAACAATGTGTTGATCCAGCCTACCAAAATAATTAACAATGTGTTGATCCAGCCAGCTAGCTCCGAATAACAATTCAACAAATACCAAGCAAATCAAAATTTTGGAATTGAGATAAAGAATATTTCACAACTTGTCCTTGAATGCTTCAACAAGGTCACCATTTTTTGTACAAATTTTGCTACCCAACACACATTGCAATCCACAAGATTGTAGAGAAAAAAAGATACTAACAACTTCAAAGATAACCGGATAACATCAACCAAAACTAGCAAACGCCAGGGCATAAGAACCAAACAATAAGATTAAGTTCATTCTGATTTCAAGTTTCAGTATAACTAACTACTCAATATATTTAATCGAAAACAGAGCAAACTATTTATCAAAAGATGCAAACTTTCAAAAAATGGAGAAATCGAGAAACATACTGATAACCGAAGGATTGTAACTGTCATTCCTAGCCTTAGCATTCGCGAATGATGCCAGCGACAGGCCACCTCGCCCTCCGAGTCTCTGCATATTCTTCTTCATCTTCTTCTTGTTCGCGACGCCGCCGATTTTCGTCTCTTTGTCTTCATAGCGCTCGGGAACTCCTCCACCTTTCTTCATCGTGAAAATTTCTATCAAGTTTCAGTTGCTGCAATTGAAGAAGCAAACCCTAATTGCAAAAAACGGAAAGGGCAATTTGGGAGAAGATGAAAAGAGGGATGACGGCGGATTAACGAGGGCTCTTACTAAATTGGGAGAATATCTTAGTTTAATTGGAGTACCTAAGGCAAAACTAATAATTAGCTGTGAATTAGAAAAAAATTAATATAGTCGGTTTTCGATATTTCGATCAAAAATACTGTGGTGAATACGAACGTTTTTTTTTTAAATGCCATAAATATGTTATTGGCAATCCTCTCTGTCGTCGCTCCATTAAATTCTGGCAATGGTTTTGAAAAATCACTTACATATTCAAAGGCTTCCGAAAATATAGTATGTAGTATGTTGACATTACCGCGTACGAACTTAAATTCTTCCGAACCAACTGCATAATGCAGTTCGTCGACGGTGCTGCTGCTTGCAAATTCAAACACTGATTTGTTTCCAAAAACTTTTTTGTATTTTCAAATATGGCGATATTTTTTAATGCATAGAGTATGATACATCCATAAAATTTAAAAATAAGTATATTGAAAGCATAAACGATAATGTGAGTTTTGTACTATATAATTGATTTGACATTTTAATACTTTAGGAAATGTGCTTTTGAGTGCGGATTATGATGAATGGTTATAAGTGCATTTATTATCACACTTAGGCTCTGATAGATAGCCTAAATAACACCTAAATTAGATTAATTATTCGAATCAAATAAGGTTAGTTGAGTGTTTGGTAGGCATCATAGAAAAAAGTGAAGCCCAAGATAAATATTCTCAGCCGGGTGGAAATTTGGGCTTATACATTGTTTCCTTATGACTGTAAATCACACCACAAACGTGCAATAAAAATAATCTGGGTGCTACAGTTACTCATTTTCTCCTTTTTATCCCTCTTTTTCTCCTTGCTCAATTACTTCATCTCTCTCCTCATCTATTTCACCTCTTCTTGCCGACAATGTCCACTGCCAACCTTCGCTACCAACCTCCTCACCATTTGCTGGAATTCTAAAGTGGTGAATCAGAAGTGGGGTTTATGTGATTTTCTGTTTGCTTGGATTGTGATAACTCTTATATGATGGATCTTGAATCTAGGTGTGATTTCTGTTCAATTATTGGATTTGAGTGTGATTTCTGTTCGATTGTGTTCAATTTCTCTAGGGGTGCGATTCTGTTTGCGGTTAAATCGCATTTTTTTGGGATTTTAGGAGCGATGATTCTCAGGAAAAGGCTGTGATGATCTTGATTGGCTGACGAAGATGAGATGTGCTCGTATCTTGGCCGTGCAAATCCCGACGGCACATTCGATGTAACTAGGTTTGCAGCCATTGCGGTCGTACCATTTCTTTGTGATTTTTACTCTAGATCTGAGCCTACTCATTCGCATGTTTATTTGAAATGGGTGGGTTTGTGTTGATTATCTTGTTCGACTTTTTCGATGTTTTTGTATCTATCTTCTGTGTATTTCTTTTTTGTGATAATTATTTGGTAGCCAAAATTGTGATTATTTCTTTGTGTTTGGTTCCCAGGAAAGAGGTAATTGATTAGTGGAGAGTCTTCGCCGGGAAAGAAAAAGGAAAAGGAAAAGGAAAAGGAAGATGACAATTGCTCCATTTTCGGAACAAACGGAGACGATTAGTAGAAGGTTTGCCGAAAAAATGATTACTGGCGGATTACTGGCGAAAAAATGAGGCTAATTGTCGGCTTGGGGTTTTCACATAAAACTAAGCTATGCATTATTTTTTGACAGGTAACGAAGTTATTGTCGGATCCTGTCCGCCGATATTATCGGCGAACAAAAATCACCGGTAAATTCTTAAAAATGTTCTAAAAAATAAATAATTTTCAAAATTGATTTTACTAACGGGTCCGCCGATAATTTTTTAAAATTTATTTGCGAAAATTCGTGTTAACGGCGGAAAGTATCCGCCTGTAACAGTGGCAGACATATTTGTCGGTAAATAATACCCTTAATAGTGATGGCGCCAAAATCCGTTAGTAAATTTTACCAACGGATTATCCGCTGGTAAATAGTGATGGAAAAGTTTACGCTGGTAAACACGTGTTTTTTGTAGTGTTTATCCTGATGCTACAGTATATTTCTATCTTAATTATTATCACGGTTTAACTATCTCATCTTATCTCATCTAGGCTATCAAACAGACCCTTAAGTTGATAGCAACCTTCGATAGTGTTGGCAAAATAAACGGGCCGGCCCAGCTCGATCCGCTGGCATTTAGATTATATGTGAGTCGACATGCCCATCAACATAGTTCTACCAGACCAAAACTCTTAGGGGAGGGCCAGCCTAACCTAGGCCTTGGGCTAAAACCATTTAAAAAAATCATATTGATAATGTAAGTTTTGTGTTATAAAGATAGATTGTTATTTCTAAGAATTTTTTTAACATGTTTCTGAATAATATATAGGGAGTGCAGAATATGGCGAATGATTATGAGTGCATTTGTCATTATGCTTAAGTTGATAGAAAACTTTGTTAGAGTTGGAAAAATGGGCAGGGTGACTTACTTGGCTTTAAGTTTTATAAGGATCAGGCCAGGTTGTTCGCACAGTGATAGCAGGCTGAAAATATCTAAGGTCAGCCTAATCCGTCCGGGACATTAGAGCTACCTATCCAAAAATTAATAAATTTTGTTAGAATTGGTAAAATGGGCAGGTGGGTCTTGATTTTCCTATCCCAGCTGAACCCTAAATCCAGGACTCTGGGTCGGGATAATTTTTGCGTGCTTTATTAACAGTCTTAGGAGACGTTTTTTATTATGCTCCGTTTGGTATTACGGAATTGGAGGCTTGGATTTGGAACTGGAGCCAACAATTCCAAATCCATTATTTGGTACAACAAAAATATTTAGATTTGGAATTGAATTCTAATTCCAAATCCTCCAATTCCACAATTTGAATTCCATAGCTAAAGCAAATATTTAGAATTTCATATCCCTAATGTGAGTTATCTCTCACATACATTCACATTTCTCTTTCTCTCTTTCTTTCTCTCATGCCCTCTTCTCCCTCTCTCTCTCTCACACACACGGCCCTCTCTATCTCTTTAACACACACACACATCTCATCTCTCTCTATCTCTATCTCACACACACACACACTCTCTTTCTCTCTCTTTCTATCTCTCTTACACCTCTCTCTCTCTCTCTCACACACACACACACACACATACCCCTCTCTCTCTCACACACTCACTCGCATACATACACACACGATATCTCTCTCTCTCACACACACACACGCACACACAATCTCTCTGTCTCACACACACACTCTTTCGTTTTCTCTCTCTATCTCTCTCATACACACACACACACTCATAAATACATAGACACACACATACCAATATCTCCCTCACACTCTTTCTAGTTTTTTTGGTATCTAATTTTTAGTCACTTCATCCAAAAAATTTCATGATTTGTTTTTTAGACTTTTTAGAAAAATATAACATATTTATTCATTTGATGAGAATACAATTATTTTCGCTTTTCATTTAATTTTCTATTGAACTAATCGTATGCTGATGCCTACAAATATGTATTTAGATTATATATTATAGATAATGTAATGAAGGGTGTATTTGGTACCATGAATTTGTTTAGTGCCAAATTTACAAAATAAATGAAAAAAATACACACATACAAATACTCTAAATGCTACATAATGTGTATAAATATAAAATAAAATTAATTATTCAATTAAAAGTTAATGTTAAATTTTGGTTACTTTTTTTTTACTTACCGAACAAAAGATTTAGAATTACAATATAATTCTATATCAATTACTTAATTTTACCAAACAAAAGATTTGGAATTGAATTAGAATACTATAACTTCAAATCCAATTCTATAAAATTCTAATTCCAATTCAATTCCAAATCCATTCTACCAAACACACCCTAAAGAAAAATGGTTTTACCCAGCTTAACAAATATTAAGATTCCTAACATTGATTGTAACAGTAATAATCTATGAACTAATAATGCACCTAAAAATTGTATGACCTAATCACCTACCATACCTTATAAGTTATTTATATATCTAAGTAAAGATACACATTATTCTAATTTTTACACGTTCATTTCGGTAAACACATGCTACTATATAAATGTCTTTAAATATTCTACATGCTATATTCAACACGTGTTTTCAAAATTAGTTACACGCTCAAGTAACAGACTCATAAGCTCAAAAAATAAAAAAACATAAATCAACTTTGACATAAAAAAGTACTGATTCAGATTTATAATGTAGATAAAAACGAAAATCCCCAATCAAAAGATGGGAACGAAATAAGGTTTGTCCCTTTCAATTTGTGGAAAATTATATGGTTGAAGTGAATGTCATGACCTGTGGTACTGGTGTTCATGATGCTTATAAGAAACATGTGAATTAAAGTGTCCCAAATTAGTATGCTACCTTTTACTTATACGACAAGCTATTAAGATCCTATACAATATCCTCAATCTGTCTCTCTCTCTTTCACTTTTTATGTTTGACTTCTAAAAATTATTTATTTTTACATTCTAGCTGAAAAATAAAGCATTTTTTACCACATTTTGTAAAATTTGCATGAGTTTTAAAATGTTTACCATCACACCACCACGTTTTAATATGTATTAAAACACTCCCAAATCCAGCATATATGACAAGTTAAGTTAATAAAATTTGGAAATATTTTAATAATTACAACTTGAAATGCTCCCAATTTGTTTTTCAATATGAATTGTACGTGGTGGAAGCCCAACAAAAGGCCCAATTAAATTATGGAGGCCCAAATAGATATATTTGAAACACTGGGCCCACTTTGCATGGTTGAGAGAAAGTGGCTTTTAGGGGTTATGGGAAAAAGAAAGTCGAGATCTTGGGTGCGGACGTCCCCACCCCATCTTGCAAATGTTTTGATTTCAAAATTGGGATTCAATTAATGTCCTCGCCATAATATAAATAAAAAATTAGTAAATATTGGAATCTCGAATAATGGGGATTATTTACTATTTAGAAAATCTTGAAATTTGAGTAAACCATCAACTCAGAAAAACACACTATCAATACAAACTGTGTGACTAACTATATGAATATCACAATATACCAAAACGTTACAAAATGAAAAATATGAAAAGAAAGTTTGCGATAAGAAACATGAGGTCCATATTTCACCAATCACACCTTTAGGATAAGAGAACAATCCAAAACCTCACTCCCATTGGTTCCCAAATATTTATCCCCATTTACCTTTAATTCCAATTCCAAAACTTTCATCTTTAATTTCTTGATCACCCATTCACCACCAAAACACACACACACACATCTCCCACCAATGGCAGCCACAATGGCCACATCCATGGCACTCCTCAACCCCAAATGCTTCACCCCCAAAACCCCCACCACCACAACCGCCGCCGCCAAGCCCACAAAGCCCCTCCTCTCCCTCCCAAAATTCCTCACCCCAACCGCCGCCGCCCCCCTCACCGCCCCTGCCGTGGCGAGCGCCGTCTTCGTGGCCCTGTCAGCCGCGGACCCCGCCTTCGCCGCCCAGCAGCTGGCGGAGATCGCCGACGGAGACAACCGTGGCATCGCCCTCCTTCTCCCCATCATCCCGGCGATCCTGTGGGTGCTCTACAACATCCTACAGCCGGCGCTCAACCAGATCAACAAGATGAGGAGCTCCAAGGGCGTCATCGCCGGCCTCGGCCTCGGCGGAGGTCTCGTGGCGGCGGGGCTCTTCCAACCGCAGGAGGCCGCAGCGGCGGAGGTGGCCGCACTCGCGGAGGCGGCTGCCGACAACAGGGGGCAGCTCCTGCTGTTTGTGGTAGCGCCGGCAATTGCGTGGGTGCTGTACAACATCTTGCAGCCGGCTTTGAACCAGATTAACAGGATGAGATCGGATTGAGAAAAGGGTGTGTAATTAAAGATTTGAAATCCTTTTTTTTTTTTTTTTTGATGGCATGTGACTCTGCATGGAATTGTACCATTCTATTAATAGAAACTCTTTCTTGCACAATTTTCTTGATTTTGATTGTTTACTTAGGGTGTTACATTATATATATATATGCGTTTAAACTGCATTTGGAGTTTTTGTTAATTTAAAGTGTTTTTACTTTGTGATGTAGCATGTATTTTGAAGATTTTGAAAGTTCCTGGTTCTTGCTTGGGCCCATAAAATTTTATCTTCAAAAATCATTAATTTAATTTGCCATATTTTGTAAATCTAACACCATTTGTAGTAAATTCAATATTCTCATCGTGAATATGTAGGATGTTAATTTCGTTGTGAATGTATGTCGTTTCAACCAAACATATTGGGTATGACCAATATGTTGCTGAAAAGAAATTTGGGATTGTTGTGCTTGTTACAAATGAAAAGTTGGTGTCATTATTAGAAACATTTTAAGTGAAAGAATTCAACATAAGATACAATTGGACATTATCCCTTGTGTAATAAGAAATGAAAGTTAAGTGCAGAAGAGTTATATTCATTTCATTGAACAACTTCATAAAACATAAAAAGATGTTACTATTTATAGTGTGCAAAATTCAAAACCTAATATGCTAGACAACAGCTGCAATCACTATCAAAATTGCATAACAGAAAGTATACTATCCTAGCATTTAATTCCATGCAGCTTCAATCCCTTAGCAGTATGGTCAACCCGGCACCCGATCGTGTTCTAAAGACTACGATCATGGGCAACGATTGTTTGCGACGATCATGGGCAACAGTAGTTGCCCACGATCGTTGCCTAAGGTCTTGGTCCATGCCAACGATCGTGGAATAACTCTGAAGACAAGACCGTGGACCACGATCGTGTTACGCGATCGCAGTTGAGGCAAGATCGAGGGACACAATAGTAAGAACCATCGTGGAAGGCTAACGTTAATGAAAGATCATGGATCACTGTCTTGAGTGAGTCATCCATCTCAAACAAAAATTCTTCTTTTTTTGTCTTTTCGTCTACTAGTGTCCGATTTCGATTTCATTGTATTTTTACTGCGTTTCATTATATTCATTATGATTATGATTGTGATTGTGTATAATCTAAATTAGTACTACCGACCAAAAATTAAGGAAAAGAGAAATAATTTCATTTCATTTCATTTCATTCAAGAAGAAAATTACATTACATGAACATACAAGCACAACACAAGATCTAGTCAGTGGCCAAGACCAAGAATAACTGCGGGTAAGTTCACGATCCTAAATGTACAAAAATCTTCTACAAGAATACAACCATGTTCTTCGAGAATGTACAAAAAATTTAAAAACACAAAATCTTCTATAATCACAAGATCTTTTAAAAAGCTTATAGATACGTTGGAGGTCGTGGGGTCGATGGGTGTGGAGCCGACGATTGTGGGGCCGATGGGTGTGGGGCCAAAACATGTGGGTGTCATCTGGTCTAGCACCGTAAGAGATTAGGGTTGAGAGGAAGTGGTCCTTCATAGTGTGTAAAATACCGGTCCATGTTCAGATGATATTAGGGTTGATAGACCTTATTAAAAATCTTATAGATTTGTTGGAGCCAATGGAAGTGGAGTTGATGGCAATACAGTGGGGTCACGGCTATGGGTACCATAATTGTCAACCACCGTGAGAGAGTGAGATGGCGGCACAAATTAGGTTGAGAGAAAAGAAGGTTTTGCGAAATTATTTGGAGAGTGAGGCGGCGGATGAATTAAGGTTAAGATAGGGTATAGTGAGAGTAAAGTATTTATAGAGAGTGAAGCCGCCACGCGGACTAGGGTTGAGAGGAAAGGGGGTAGTGAGAGAAGAGAGTAAGGCAGCGTGGTGGATCTCTTCATGATCCACGACCATGAATGTAATAACTGTCGTTTTTGCATTTACTAACACGTGTTATTAACTCGTGCCTAAGGATTTGAAATCGATATTTAGTTGTTTTCTTGAAAATATAAGTAGAAAACATTATAATTTCCTTTTTATTCTTAATTTCCAAATGAGAGGATTCAATAAGAAATCAAATTATAATATAAGTACTAATGTAAGAATTATCGTGAGAAATACGTGTTAAATAAAATGCATTACAATGAAAGTCTTTTATTGGATTACAAATAAATCTACATTTGTACATCTCTTCAATGAAAAAATAAAATTAGTAAGACGTCGGGCAATCACCATGCATCCCGAACAAGACCCTCGACTTCCCACGAAGAAATCTCTGTCAACAAGGGAAAAAGCAAGAAATTAGTTAGTATGTCACACACTCTTATCCATCAAATAATACACTAAGTGAGAAATTATGAAGAACAAAATCACGACGTATTCACATGAACAAATAGTATCAAATAGTTCACATCAATAGTGTCAATAGTGCCAAATAGTATTCATCAAATCCAAGCTTGAGAAGTGGGATTTGAATGACGAAGGAAACGTGATGTTGGAACCCAAAAATCCTTAATAATCATTTCCTCAAATAGTATCCAAATAGTTGCAATCACCTCAACTTTTAGAGACAGAGATCTTAGTAATGTAGATAACTTGATACTACAAGCAAAATCTTGACAATATAGTAAGGATTCGTCAAGTGCATTTCAACATGTCCCAACACAGTGAAATTAATAAGTGACGTCTAGTTCCCTCCCATCCAACACCAACAACTACCAAATGAGGAAGTCTTTTATATACCATATCCACCAATTCCATGCACTACCAACGTATCCAACATCCCAAAAAATCACAAGCACAACACATACATATTTTCACAATGAAGGCGAAGGACCTTGAAAATAATCGAAGTTTCGAAACTCTGGTCCATCAAGGTATGATCCCTAACCTTTTTTTTACAAAACTATAAGCATGATATAGCAAGAAAGTGATTTTAGGGTCCAAATATCTCCAACAACATAACATGAATAAAACATTAACGTCACACCAAAAACGCTCAACTTTTTCAACCAACAATTCACATTCAAATTCAATGATACGTAGAACCTATAGCAAATAAACTAAGCACGAAAATAAATGAACAACTGGAGCCACAACTTATCTCTTAATAAAAGGAGGCGACGAGGGGCTGCCCTCGGCTCCATCGATGGTTCGCACGCCGGCGAACCGACGACGTCAAGGCAACCCCGAAGAGAAGAGAACGAGGTGAAGGGCTGCCCACGCATGAACAGCCCCTCAATGGAGCCATGGGCGGCGGTTGGCGGCTGCCGGCGAGGTGCGAAAGTGACAGTTGTGGCCAGCGAGCGGCGGGAAGACGGCGGCAGTGAAGGGTTCCCGAAAAACGAAAAGAAAAAAATAAAATAAAAATATATATATATATATATATATATATAATGTGAAAAATGAAGAAGGCTTACCTACGGCGACAATGGCAGCACAACGGCGGCGCACGGGAGGCGGCAAGGACGACGAGGCTAAGGGAGGCCAGATCCGCCATTTTCCGTTGCACGAACGGCCGGAAGCGACATGCGGTGGCGGCACGGTGGACGACAACGGTGAACGGCGGCAGGCAATGCCCCGAAAGAGAGATAGAGAGAGAGTGAAAGAGAGAAAAAGAGAGGGAGAATAGAGAAATCCGAGAAAGAACAGGAGGGAGGAGCCATCGGCTCGGCCGTGAGGCGGCGACACTATGGATCGACTTCGGCAACGACAGAGGTGGAAATGGCATGGAGAGACGGCGGCGGAGAGAGAGAGAGAGAGAGAGATCCGAGATAGACATGGTGAAGAGAGAGATCGAAGAGAAAAAAGGGAAAAACGCGTCGCCAGCCGCGGCGGCAGCAGTGGCGGCGCTGCATGGAGAAGAAGGCGGAGAGAGAGAGGCGAGAAAGAGAGGGAGATGCGAGAGAGAAAGAGAGATGGATAAGGGGGGAAGAAGAGAGAAGAGGCGCCCATCGGCGGCGTCAACTTCGCCGCGTGGAGGTGGCTGCGACGGTATATGAGTGATGGAGGAGAAGATGAGAGAAAGAGAGAGGGAGAGAAGAGATGCTAGTGGGTGAGTGTGTGTGAATGAGAGTGAGTGTGTGAGCGAAAGGGTATAAAACCTAGAAGGTTCGGGTTAAACCGAACACGACCGGTTCACTTAAAGAATGGGCCTAAATTAGACTTGAGGGATTTAAGGTATGGGCCTGCGAGAATAGGCCAAGAAATGGAAGATTGGGCTTGGAATTATTTAGATTGGGCCTGCCTAATTAATTAATTAAGATAGACTTTTCTTGAACTCCAATTAAATTAAAGAATGAGTTTGGATAATGGGCCAATTTAATTAAATATTTAGGCTAATGAATTAATAGAATTATATTAATTTAATTAATTGGGTTGACACCCGTCAATTATTTAGTAGCTTAATTATCTTGGATTATTTGACTATTGAATTAATTCAAATACTTAGATTTAATTAAAATAATTCCCTCTTAATTGATAAAAATAAAATTTAATTTGGAGGTTATAATAAATTAATCTAAGTATTAATTCATAAGAAATTAAATTCTAAGATTCAAAAAAGATCCCCAACTTAATTAATTAATATTCAGATTAATTTTAAGTAATTAAGTTATCCGATTTAATTACTCCAAAGAAATTGAGATTTCCTTAAACCAAGAAATTGAGAATAAGTGAAGTCTTGATCAAGAAGGACACAAATTATCGACGAAAAAATTGAAATCACGAGATAATAATTTTCCATGTGAATATACTAAGGAGACGAGATGTAGAAGGTATATCCTAATAGAACACGTGCATATCACACAATTATAGAAACGATTCTCTTAAACTAAAATATAGCTTACCTTCTATAAAAGGACAATCGCGAGAAGAGAAACAATTCAACTACAGGGACACTTTTCCAAGTCAAGGAGCATATCGAGGTGAGCTTTCCTGTCCAACTATGGGCTTTAATATACTCAAATATTAAATGCTTGCAAGAAAGTTATGATCTTGATTTTTATCTTAAAACCCAAACTCATGTTTGCGGATTCAAAGTTACTGTCATGCCAAAAATATTTGTTTTATGAGAATGTCTATCTGTTGGCTATGCCAAATGTTATGAAATCGAATTCAGGTCCGAGAAATGGAAACGTCCCTCCTCAGACTAGTGTACACAAAGTGACCTTGTGTCATGGAGCGGGTTGGTCGGTCCAGTGACCATGGAAGGTGGTCACCTTCCTAACACATTGTAAGTATGGTGACCGTGGGAGGTGGCCACATCCCGGACACATTATGATCAGATATGGCTTATGAAGAAAAGAACTTAGACTGCGCAGTCGAACTTTAAGATCAAAGAGATTTAGTAAACTCGGGTCTTTTAAAGATAAAATCCTCGTGCTTTACTGTGGTGGCATGACAATATTTTCAAACGTATGTATGTTTTGGCATGTGTTCACTGAGTACTGTTGTACTCAGCCCTGCATATGTTTCTAAATGTGCAGGTTGAGTCATGATGAGGATGTGGGTGTGCTGAATAAGTCCCGAGAACGTTCCTTGTTAGAATAAGACTCTCGGAGGTTCATGTCTTCACACATGTCGCCTTGTTCTAAATTTCGCTGCGTTAATTTATAAGAAGCGACGTGGTCAAAAGACGAATGACACGACGAATAACGGAGATAACATCCAAAATGAAAACTTACATGTCAA
>JAYDZE010131030.1:0-23050 GCA_034509125.1 Monilaria moniliformis
TATATATATATATATATCAGCATATGTTATGAAAAGATAGAAGTTGAACAAACAGGTAATAACATATAATTTCATGATTCTCAGAAGATGTTTAGTTTATACTAGAGAATAAACATTAGTATATACATTAACATACAAATTCTCACATATAGCCCATAAATATGTTGAGTGACTGACACAGGTACACGAACCAAATCAGATACAAATACAGCCATGGTCATTGCCCATGTGAGGATACCGCACAGATCACTCATTTAGGACGATTGCCCATGTGAGGACATTGCACAGACCACTCATTTAGGATGCAAACGGATAACTCATAGCAATTCAGATCAGAACACCCGCGAATGTGCATATCAGACAAATCAGATTAATGGTCCATCAGATAAATAAAACGATCATCGCTTTGGTTATCCAGAAGATGAGTGATCAATAGATAATGCAGTACTTCTATCCTATAGCATGTCAGCTATACACAATGAACACACTTAAGCACGGGGCATAAACACAGATATCATGTTTTTCGTACATTATAGATAGCGTGTCATAATTCAACAGAGTCATATCAAGCCACCAATTTTACGTTTAACGCATTAAAATCGAACTTAAATCATATTATTGTGCATGCTCACATTAATACTCATACTACCAACAATTACTATGTATATACAATCACATTGATTTACTTCAAGAAATTAAGGCATAACGTATAATACACTATCTCGTGAGTCTAAAGCTTCGGTCAAACACTCGTCATACTCATGCACCTTATCATTTCTTTGGCTGCTGCTCGGGACACGATCACCTTAACAAGATTTTCTACAAATCAATATCAACATAATCAAATTATTTATAAATTAAGCTTTTTTCCTTAATTGTTTTTAATACTTAATGTTTTACATTAAAACTCACTTTATTCCAAAGTCTTAAAGTTACCTCTTATATACATACTTACTATGCATCTAAATTATCTTAACATATTATGTCAAGCTTTGATTTCCTCCAAATACCATCTTATATGATAATCAATATTTAATACTAATATAACTTAATAATTCATGATCATCAATCAGGGATGATTCTTATTAGAATTAGGAACTATATTCAGTCATTTATACCTAATTATATATCTAATTATTTTACTAAATTTCCACTATCGTTTTAAAATTTCAAGTTACTTGTTTTCTTTACTCAATTTATTATACATCATGTCAGAAAATGAAAGAGATCGAAGATGTAAGTAAATGCACACATCACTGCTAATCATTTATGCAGCCAAAATTAGATTATTATAACTTAAATTAATTCTTTCCTTGTAGTCTATGTAATACTCTCTATAAGAGAGATGAAAATACATTTATAGAATAACTGAATAAGAAAAAAGGATTTCTCCCAATGAATCCATGCAACTTCATTCGATTACCATTCTAATATGGCATTAGAGGAGGTTTTCTCCAAAAACACACAAATCATGGAGAATAACCAAGCAAACCTCCTTGAATCTTTGATCTAAAAAATCTCAGAGCTAATTTCACAGTACAAAAGAACCCCATATCAAAACAATACCCTCACCAAAACAGAACCAGAAATTACCAATGGATGCTCAAGTCACGGTGCTGCTGAAATCTTTCAAGAGAGTAGTACTGAGGTACATGCAGATGGCATTCGAGAGGATAATACTGAGATAGACAAAGATACCGGGAGGTATGTATTGCCTCCAAGAAGCAATAGAGCCTCACGCACATGAAAACGCTAGGGCAGAGACGACGGGTCCAGATGATACAACGGACCGAGAGAAGCACGTCGGGAGAGTCACGACAGCTGGTGAATGACGTGAGTATGGCAACGGCGAATGAGTAATCATCGGGAAGAGGAGAAACATTGGCAGAACCAAGCTTTGGAAAATTGGTGAAGATCCACCAGGTAAGTCACCGACGGAGACAGGAACCAGAGATAGGTTGGTGGATCCACCGGAGACCAGTCTGCTGCCGGAGGTTTGGAATGTTTACAGAGGTTATGACAAGATGTGAATTCAATAATTCAGATCATACTCTATATATAAAGAGGATGGGTAACCGAGTAACCTGTTTGATTATTTATGTCGATGATATGATCATTACAGGTGACGACACTGAAGAGATTGAACACTTGAAGAAAAGCTTATCTCAGGAGTTCGAAATGAAAGACCTAGGAGCTTTAAAGTATTTTCTTGGAATAGAAGTTATGAGATCAAGAAGAGTCATTTTTCTGCGACAAAAGAAGTACATTTTGGACGTTTTGGCTAAAACATGATTGCTGGATTGTAAGCCAACAGATACGCCCATCATCGTGGAAGGTGTTGAGTTAGCAGATCGGGGAAGATATTAGTGACTAGTTGGGAAACTAATATGTCTTTCTCATACTAGACCTGACATTATATATGCAGTTGGTATAGTTAGCCAATTCATGCATCAACCACAGGTGGATCATCTGGAAGCAGCATTGAGAATTGTACGTTATCTGAAGGGCACAATTGGATATGTGGTGTTGTTTAAGAAAAATGGACATCTCGACATACATGAATATACTGATGCAGATTGGGCTGGTAACCCAGTGGACAGATGATAGACAGCCGGCTACTTCACATTTGTTGGAGGAAATCTAGTCACGTGGTGAAGTAAGAAACAAACGAAAGTTGCCCTCTCCAATACCGAAGCAGAATTTTAAGAAGTAAAGAGTGGTCTGACAGAAGTGTTGTGGCTGCGAAGGTTGATGACTAAGATTGACTTTCATCCGTCACAAAAATGCAAATTATTACGAGATAATAAGGCAACGATAAGTATTGCAGAAAATCTGGTTCAACATGACAGAATCAAACATGTAGAGGTGGATCAACATTTAATCAAGGAGAAGATTGAGGGTGATATTTTTTAATAAATTTTTGTTCGATCAGAAGACTAACTGGCTGATATTTTGACCAAGGCAGTCAACTTCAGAAGTTTTACAGATGTTCTTGACAAATTGAGCATCAGAGGTCTCGTTACTCAACTTGAGGAGGAGTGTCATAGAAGGAAAGAGATCGAAGATGGAAGGAAATGTACACATCACAGCTAATAATTTATTTAGCCAAAATTAGATTATTGTGACGTAAATTAATTCTTTCCTTGTATTTCATGTAATATTCTCTATAAGAGAGATGACTATACATTTACTGAATAACTGAATAAGAAAAAAGGATTTATCCTAATTAATCCATGCAACTTCTTTCGATTACCATTCTAATACATCACACTCACTTCAATTATAAAATAAGATTGATAGTTTTTAATCCTTTTCAAAATCTTGACATTACTAAGTCCTATCCAAACTTCTATGCATAATTCATAGTTCAAAACTAGTTCATGACCAATCATTCCCTAAGCAAATGTTATCACTATACAAATATCAATAACATACACATGTACATATGTACTAAGATATGAGACAGTGTATAAAGTATACCCTAATATCACTCAAATACATATGTGGTTATTACGAGAATGAAATAAGACAACTACGTTAGCATGAATTCGAATGATTATATGTGAGCCCGTTGAATTTTGATTTGTTATCTGATAAGCGTGTTTACACCCCGTGATTATATGTCAATGTAGGGTATAGTTGGCATGCCATAGGACGGCAGTACTGCAACATTTGTTGATCACTCGTCTTCTGGATAACCGAAATGAGGATCATATGTTTATCTGATATGCTCTATTCCTATGTGATCTGATATGTCTGATATGCACCATTCGTGGGTCATCTGATTTGAACCCTCTGGGTTATTTGTCTGCGCCCTTGTTGGGTGATATGCAACCTTATTGGGTGATCTGTGCGGTGTCCTTACATGGGCAATAGTCGCGTCAGTATCTGATCTTTGTTCTAGTTCGTGTATCGGTGTTTGTCACTAAGAACGTTAAGGGGGCAAAATATGTGTATCTGCAATGCAAATGTGAATATGTGAAATATCTTCTGTGATTTTTGATGCAATATAATATTTTGAACTTGAGACAATATTATGATAATACTTCTATTTGACTTTGAAATGATTTGATGTCTGATTATAAAATTATAAGTTGTCATATTACTGATGTGAAAGTATCATATAGCGTGAAATAATTATAAGTTTGGACGGGTGAGTTGTTGATAAGGTAAGTGCAATTCGATGTTGACGCGATGTGACTATGGATAAAACTTTGACAAAAAGAGAGGAATTGTTTATTTATAAGATTTTATAAATATGGATTATAGTAGTGAATGTCTGAAAATTGTTATTAATGAATTGTTAGTAAATTAAAATTGTGAACGCAAATACAGTGTATGAGAGTAAACCTGTGAATAGTATATATTCATCAATGCAAATATGTTCACTTTAAAAGTGATAACAACAACAACAACAACAACAACAACAACAACAACAACAACAACAATAATAATAATAATAATAATAATAAATATGGAGGGAGAGTAGTGTTTTATTTATTTTCAATAATATTGTTCGAATGTGAACATTTTACTGATTTGTAGTAGCTCACCCCTTCAAATTTTTCCACTTACAGTTTAAAGTATCAGTCTCGCTTTGTGGTTCATGCAGCTACTCATTGTTGGGTCACTAGCTTTTTGTTGGTAGAATCTAGAAGGTGCTAGTCATGGCATGTAAAGATTTGGTAAGATAGTTGAACGTGTTTATATTATTAGACTTTTGATGCTTGCACCTGTATGTATGTGTGTTTGTGTGTGTGTGTGTGTGTGTGTGTGTGTGTGTGTAGGTGCATTAGGCTAAGAACACTCTTATATTACTTAACTAAGAACAAATCTTGAGCATTGGATTACACCAATGGACGGTCCATATTATAACATCCGCATCAGCATGGCAGCAGTAGACGAATAGCATTACAGGGTTATTTTTGTCTTGGGCGAATTTTTTGAGCGGGAGTTTGATATGGTAATGTCCGAGAAATTAGGCACGATTGAACTACCAAATCTCTATGCCACTACATCACGTAATCTACACAATATTTGTGGAAATATTTGATTTTTACAGCATTTAATATTTGTTTCCTAGAATGTCATGAATAATTGTGCTTTGTTGTATAGGACGACATATGATTGTTTTTATTAATGCGAATGTCGTCTAAAAATAATGATTATTAATCTGATAAGTAATGATGTGTAATTAATACTAGTTTATTATCGATAATGATGTTGTTTATTGTTAGTAATGTTGATTTCTATTAGACATGATGTTTCTGGCTAACCTTGTATTATGATCTGTATTATGGCTTAGTGCAAGTCATTCTAATGATGTTTTTTACTATGAGTAATGCTGATTTGTATTAGATGTGATGCGTCTGGCATACGTTTATTTTTATTAATGCTAATGTATTCTAATTGTACCAAAAAAAATCCACAATCCCACGATTTTAGTAAAAATTCGAAAATCATGGGATTTAAGGAGATCCCATGATTTTCCCTAAATTGTAGAATTTAAGGAGATCCCATGATTTTCACATTTTTTCTAAAATTATGGGATCGTGGAATTTTTTGTGCAATTATGCCTTGTAATGATATTTAGCTTCTTCTGTAATGCTGTTTCGGTTTCTATCAAAATGACATGTGGCTGATTATCTTCCCTCCGATCCTTAAAATGTGTGGATACGATTAGTTCTTAGTTCTGCCCAAAAAAGTGAGTTCTCATTTTATTACAATTATATATATATATACCTTTATTAGGCTATCTCTAAAGTAATCTATGTGCGATATAAGTATCCTTGGAAATCATTCGTAATGATCCATAGGTTATCAATCTAGTAACTTGACTATGATCAAATGACTTGAAAATAAATTAAAGTTTCTAGTTATTTTCAATTAAAGTTTCTAGTTAATTCTATTAAGCGTTTAAAAAAAGTGTCCCTTTGAAATAAGTGAGATGTGTTTGTATGCGACATTATTTATTCGATTATCTCGGTAATCGAGTAAGAGGTGTTACATAGAGGTATTCTATAACCACTCTCTCCAAACGATGTGGAACAAAGATAAGAGAGGTATTTTTCTTCTCTCTCAAAAATTGGGCGAAGAGAAAAACAGAAAAAGAAAAGATAACGGGCGGCCGCGGAGGTGCAATCTGATCCAGAATCAATTGAGCGAAGAAAAAGACAGTTAGGCGGCGTGGAGGTGCAAAATCTAAGGACGGGAAGAAAGAAAATAAGAGGCGGTAAAAAAACTACTGGGTGGCTCACTGATCCAAAAGAATTTGGGCGAAAAAGAAGAACAGAAAGAAAGAAAGAAAGAGGATAAGGGGTGGCGGTGGAGGTTCAATCTGATCAAAAAAAAAATTAAAAAAAAATGGGCATTGAAAAGAAAGTTAGGCGCTGCTTGGAAAATAAATAAATTCATGAGAATGTGACCTTAGATTTCTCGAACAACAAAACATAGGTGAAATTTGACAGCAATATATGTGTTATGTTATTTCACTAAATATGGACAATCTGTTAGTGTTTGGATTGTATTACTTCCAATCCTTCTTCGCTCATTTACATTATAATAAAGTTTAATTACCGTAAAAATATTAACCATGGACACTTTCTCATTTTATGGATAAATTTAAAAAAATTTGAGGTGCAAAATATGAAAACAGAAAGAAGAAGATGAGGTGGTGGAGATGCAAAATATATTATACAAAGTTAAAAATCGAACTTTTCCACACTAATAATAGATGCTTTATCCACTAAGCTAAATGAAATTTTTTATAAAATGCTAACAAAATTAGTATTTAATTCTGTTTGTTTCGGTTCTTCGGTTATAACCGATAATCGATCAGACCGAAATCGTAAATGTCAGTTATCGATTACCTTATTCAGCTCGGTTCCGATAACCGAATAACCAATTAATCACCCTTGATAATAGTCAACCAAACAATTTCCATCAACAATCCAAGTCTCCATTTTTTACCCTTACTACTTAAGCTTCAAAAGTGAGCATTTGGAGGTACAATTCATACTTGTATCATCTTATCCATACTTATGAATAACAGACTATATTAATTTATTTTTATACTAATCTCCAATAATAAACACTCGATTAATATAATTAAATACGTCCGGCATTGTCTCTCTCAGAAAATCTTGACTTTTTGGTTGTTTCCAACGGCCGGATCTTCGTTTGTGTCGACATACACCTTGAAGATCCGTCTTGTTTTCTCTAGGGTGTACACTGCTCGAACGTCGCATGAGAACGACTCGTCTGAAATTTGGATGTCATCCAACACATGGGTGGGGATGTCGGGGACATATGAACCTTAGGGCGTCGACGATTGCGCAGGACCTGGAGTTGCGCCTCCAAACGATATAATGTTTATATCGAATGGTAGAGTGACTGGATCACAGCATTCAAGAATGAACCAATCACGCCATTGATTTTGATTGTCGTCGCCGGACATAGTGGAATTTCGAACATTTAGTGTGGGAGTGAAGAAGAAGGAGAAAAAGAAGAAAAAAAAGACATTAAAATAAAAAAATATGGAAAAAGATGATGAAATGGTATTAAAAATGAAGTGGGTAAATGATGTGTCTATAGTTTGGGAAATTAAAAGTTTTTTGAATTTTGAAAATCTGAAGCATTGAAGCCCACTCACATACCGAACGAATGGGCTAAAAGCGTCAATCTCATTGGCTGCGGGCGGGCCGTGTGGCGCGCGGACTCGCCCGCTTTCCCATGACGCTCGTCCCGCGGAGCGTCGCGCAATATGTCCACTGGTCTGCGTCGCGGATGCTATGCGTTATGAATTGGGGAGATGTATATATTAAAAAAAGCCACTATTGAGGCTATTCAACTCTCGGCTCTCTCTCACAACCCACACGCAAACGGTGTGCGGACACCGAAACTTCTCACTCCTCCGCTCCACCCCCTCCTATGGCGCCCAAAAGCCTAGCGTCCTGCAAAAGAAGAACAAAAAAAGACGAGATGCGAAGTCCAGATTACGCAGGTAAAGAGCAATCCGACGAAGCAGCCGATTCCGATTCCGCCAGCAGAGCAGCAAAAGAAGCGGCCAGGCAACTCGTGCCGCCGAAGAAACCCAAATTCACCACGCCGTTCAAACAGCCAGCACCCGAACCCCTCGAAAGCGGCTCTGCATGCTCCTCACCATCTGCATCAGGGTTCATTATCGTGCCCTCGCAAAAACCCCGAAGGGATATGAAGAAGAAGACCCCGGCGTCCAAGGTATTTAGTGACGACGATGTTATCTCACTTCTGAAAGGGCTCGCGGTTTTCTGGGCGAATGGGAGGAACAACAAGTGGGCGGAATTTCACCACTTCATCAAGGATGATCTCCCGAATCAGTTCACGAAGACTCAGGTATCCGAAAAGATTCGGAACCTGAAGAAGAAGTTTGATGCTAATTCCGAGAGAGCTCGGGCGAATGGGGGCCGGATCAATCTGTCCGACCCTCATGAATCGGCTGCATTTGAACTATCGAAAGCGTTGTGGGGGGATGAGAGCGGCATTGCACAGGTGAAGGGGGGAATGGGTGAGAATGGGGATGAGGAGGTGGTTGAGAACGATGGAGGCAAAAGCAGGAAGAAGAGGAAACACGTGGGTGAGCACAGCGAAGAGAGCAAGAAAATGAGGAAGCGGGAGCACGGAATTGAAGAGGAGTTGGAAGAAGGAGAAGAGGGTGATGCAGCCAACATGGTTTTGGAGGAACGAGAGGTGCGTGATGCAGCCAACACGATTCTCAGCATCAGGAAACTGGTCGAAAGAAATGGCGAAGAAAGCAATAAAACTAGGAGGAAGAAGAAGAAGAAGAATAAGAAGAGGAGGAAACAAGGGGATGGGCGTGATGAAAAGAAGGAAATAGTGATGGAAGGGATACAGGTGGAGGGGAATGATGAGGGAAACAAGATATCCAGCAAACGGAAGCAAGTCAGTAGGAGTGGTGAAAGAACCAAGAAGGCAAGGAAAACTAAACTAGTGGATGAGTGTGCAGAAGTTTTGAAAGAAGTGAAGCAAGTGGATCAGCATGAAGAAGAAGAAGAAGAAGAGTTATTGAAAGAAGGGAAACAAGTAAACGAGAGTGAACAGCAAGACAAGACATCTAAGAAGCAAAAACAAGTAGAAGGACATGATGTAAAGAAAGATTTAGCTAAACAAGGGAAGCAAGTGGATGACCACCATGAAGAACACGATATACCAGCCAAACTAACACAGAAGATGGAGATCAAAGTTGATGATTTTCAGTCTGCATACCCACTCTTGTATGCGTCATTTAGCATCTTTGGTCCCAAGGTTTCCATGGAGGAATGTGCCTTGATTGCGCGAAAGAATGCACAAGAGGTTGAAGAGAAGTGGAGGGAACTCAATGCTGAGGTGCATCGCTTGGAGCTTAAAAAGCTTGATTTGATGAAACGTCAAGTAAAATGAAGGAAGGACAATATGTTTTTTAACAGGTATGACCATGATAGGTTGCAGTTCATTAATTTATTATATCTGTTGTTTTGGATGATGGTATGCATAATTATATGACCATGAAGATTAGTATGCTCCTTGTGAATCTAAAGAGAGATACTTCAAAAAATGTGTGCATATTGTTTTAATACATAGTTCATTAGTTCTTCTGTACTGCTCCACTTGTTTGCCTGACTTCATTTTTAGTATACATATGGTATTAAAGCTGTAATTCATCCTAGATTAGTTTTCAAAATGTGTGCATATTGTTTTAATACATAGTTCTTCTGTACTGTTCCACTTGTTTGCCTGACTTCATTTTTAGTATACATATGGTATTAAAGTTGTAATTCATCCTAGATTAGTTTTCTGCAAATTACACAACAGACAAACTACATAATTCAAGTGGAAAAGACGAATGAGATGAGATATAAAATAGGAAAGAAGTATATGACTAATAAGGTATTGTCTTTATTATGAATGTTTGTTAAACTTCTGCTTCGTTCGATCTCCAACTCTATACCTTGTATGTGATTTGATTTACTGTTACTATAACCTCTATTATTGGCAATCATGCATCAGTTCTATTTTTATATCAACTTTAAAGAATAGGTTTTCGTCATTATAAATTTACTAGTTCGCAGCTTTCAGCTTGGTGCTATAGAAATCTTACTCTGAGTGACATGGAGTATTCCAAATTCTAAGCTCATTTAAATGAAACAATCCTCTTGTGAACTACTTACGATTTGTCATAACAGGGACTGCTAAATATTATTTTCTCTTATACTGTATTGAAGCTTTATACGATGTGATAAGCTTGATATTGGAGAAGAGCTTTTGGAACTTGAAACCGTTTCAATAACATTTTTTAGCACTGTTCTGTTATAGTCTGAGGTTGCTCTTTCCAGTTGAGGAAAATGTCATGGAAAATTTAAAATTTCTCGATGCATCTTGAATTTCAACATCAGTTTTTGTATTCAGTTTATTAGTTTGTCTAAAAATTACAATGCTGGTATCACATTCATTATGGTGGACGCCTGTAGGAACTATGTATTTGTGTTGATCCATTCCTGAACTATTATTTAGGTCTACAGAGTTGCAAACAGTAGGGTGGCATTTGTCTATAGCGGAAAAGTTTACTCACTTTCTTATAGTCTCTGATTTCATTGATCTTCATGCTTCCATTGCCATATTATTATAATTGATGTTTGGTCATATTCATATATTCAAATCTTGCATTCAACCATCATCCTGGTACAATTCTTTGGAAGTGCTTTTGCTGATATATTTATGGTTGTATTTTTACACCTTTTCCATTATATCCAGAACTTATGAGATCCCTCATACTATTATATGTTTCAGTAAAATTCTATTACTGTCTCTTGTTTTAGATTCTCATTAATTGTTTGTTCTTTGAGCATGCTGCTCATATCATCATCTCGACTTAGTAGTAGAGACATTTTTTGTTGTGACGACCTTATAGCATTTTCAGTTTACTGAGGTTTGGTGTTTGGCTTTGTTTTCGTATGGTACAAGATCCTTTGTGTCCCATGATGTGTTAATCTCTCTGCTGTTTGTTGCAGATCAGGAGGATCCAAAGGCTGGTTGGTTCTCTTTAAGCATATTGATGAGTTCCTATTTCTATGACTTGTTAGGTTCTATAAGATGTTCGGATTAGTGTATTGTCAGATATAGATGTTTTAGATGATCATGATTCTGGAATCCGTTTTGGGAATTTGGACTTGAACCAAACTTAACTGGTGATGCTGCTAAGCATGTCACTAACAGAAATTATGGATGTTTTGGCATCAAGCAGAAGAGAATTTTATATTTGGACCATTCGTGTCAGTCTTGCTTCTCTGTTTGGATCGAGAAGGGCAGGGTTGCAAAGCTGATGGTTGCTAGTGCTAGTTTAGTATCAAATCTTCCTCTAGAATTTTTCAGGTGTCTTTCCTCTGTTGTGTTTGTGTATCTTGAATGTGTTATGAACCTATATATCCTGAGTTGAGGAGGATACATTATCCAACCATTTTACAAAGAAGACCTCTGATTAGGTTTGGAAGTTATTGGATGAGGTATTTCAGATGTGGATGTCAATAATCAATCATTCACTAGAGTCTGGAGAAGAAAAAAGAGATTAAGGGTGTGTTTTATAGATGAGATTAGCTCAAGATTAGATTATAAATTATAACTACATTTTAGTTATAATTTATAATCTAATCTTGAGCTAATCTCATCTATCAAACACACCCTAAGATTATATTTCGAGTCTTATTAAAACTATTTCAAAAGTTTATCAAAGAAGATTGATTACTTAGAGACGACAAAGTATAAAAGGAAACTTATGTGGTTGCTATCTATAAACAATTAATCAGTGGATATAAAGTGTCCATGTCTAAGCTATATTGGATGGACAAAAGAATATAACGCCGGAAAAACATTGCTCAACCGAATAACAATAGATTCACCAAAGGAAAGCAGGTCTACACTCTCCTTCTCCACCTTTCGTTAGCCGTCTCCGCCTTATGCAATCTTCACCAGTCTATCACACAAAATCTGATAGATAGGAAAATGGATAGGATCCTCTCATATAACACCTTACCTTACAAAGAATTTACAAGGCGACTCTGAATAGAGCTTCAATGGTTGATTCCTATAGGGAAACGAGCACTGATCAGAATTTCTGAAGAAACATATTTGGGTTAATTGCCGCAGATAAGACAATCAGTTCCTACATTTGCAATTAAAAGACAACAGATTTTGGACCATCAGTAATGCGAGGCCACTCACATCAAGGATTGAACAAACCCGAGGTGCCCATGTTCAACGCTATAAGGACTGTGATACTTGTAACAATGGCAAGCCAAAATAAAGTCGATCCTGAAAATTAGAGACGCCGGTTGCTTTCTGAATTAACAACATATTCTGAAAAAGAAGATCAATTTAAGAAAGCAAGCACCAAGGAATCGGCTTTTCATACCTTGAGAACCACCAGAATCATTAGCCGGAGTTTGCTGTCCAGACACAGAAGTGCGGTTGTTTGGTTCGGACACACCGTTGTTGGCTCCATCATCTGGAGACTTGTTATTTGTGGTGTCTGACGCTACTATACCCCGGAACTCCTCACTTACTAACAGAGCTGCTAGAACATCCATGAAAGACTCGTTATCTGGTGCAATTATGTATTCCTCCGCAAGTTTCTCAGGAATTGCAATATCCGCTTCATCAGAATCAGACAAGTCATCCTCGGATGCCTCTGTATCTGCGAGTACTTTGTCGGACCTTTCATCTTCTTCGTCCTCAACATATGCTTTGTATGTCAAACGTAGCAGAATTTCTCCAGCCGATCCATTTCCAAATGGAGTCCAACCTCCTCGAAGTACAACTATCCTGTCTGCAGGAACTGTATCTTTCAGAGATCCAAGATCAATCTGCAAAAAGTATTTTAAACGATTTGGTTATGATGTTAGCAAAACCTTAATGGGAGAATTGAATGATAAATTGAATAAAATTTTCCTTCTAATTGTAGATTGTTCACAAGTTTTTTCACCAACAGTGGATATACATATACAACTAAATGACCATCATATCCCTACTTACACAATACTGTTTGTATATTGTGGTATGTAAAGAAAATTGGGCCTACAGAATCTATTTCATTCTGATACAGCTGCTGCAAAAAGCAACTCCAGAGCTGTGCTTAAAACTCCTTGAAAATCTCGGTTTTACTTTAGGAACATCAAAAGACCACAACTATACACAAAGATGAAGAGAGTGTGGCAATATACTAAAACCATACTAGCTTACCATTCCACAAAAACAAAATTCAATAAACATCATTGCAAAATGAACAATGAAATATCATAACTGTTTTTGAGATTCTAATCTGAGGCATGCAAATTTCCAAGTGGAAACTAGGCTGTGTTTAAACATTTATGATGTCTGATATGATAAAACAAACAAATATGTGTATGCCTGCAAATTTAAGAGCCTCACCTCTGCGGTACCTATGGTCAGGTCTGTGAATCCAAGAGAATCCCTTACTTCAATTGATAATTTATTCTTCTTAGGGTCGGAAACTAACATATCAAAATCCTGTAAGATGTAAAAAACCAGTAATTGATCCAGAGCTTCCCCTCATGAACCACACACATCAGATCTAGAACTGTTAAAGAACTCACTTGATTCCAGATTGGCTCACCAGGAGGCCCAATGACTGTAGTTTGGCTGTTTTTTTTACTACGTACAACTTGATCTCCCAATCTTAAAATAACATATGGATCTGTTTTGCCTGTAAAGTTGTGGGGCAAAAAATTGTGACTATAAACGATAATTTATATGAACCAGAAGTAGAGCAAAGATTAGCTGATCATTTAACTAAACGCTAACAATTGCAGCATAATTGAAGCAATAAAATATTCCACTTAGCATTGGAACGAGTAAAATGCATACCATAGAATACATAATTAAGTTTTCGAGCATCAAGAAGTGTCACAGACAATTCTCCTGCGAAGTTACTGTTACCCTCTTGACTTTCTCCAGATTTGGAGTCCTTCGGAACAGGTCCAACAGCCTTTCCCTTCTGAAAATCTAGAACTATCTTTTTGGGACGCACAAATAGCTTTGGTAAGTCCTCAGTGAGAAGCTTTGTCAAAAACCTGCATAAGTGTTTTATAGCTAAGATTGAAGAACAGAAATAAAGATACGGACATTAATCCAGAAAAGCTTGAAGAGCATCACTTACATTGAAAGTACTGGTATTGCTGAATATTTCCCCGAGAACAAACACAGAAAACACCATTAGAAACAAAAGTTAGAAGGAATTTGATATATGAAATGAGCATAGTTTCAGATGCAATAGTTATGCATAGACCTCATGTTTCTAAAGCTTGGACCAAAAGAGATTTAAATAATTTAAGCAGAATAGAGCTTTGCTAAACTTAAAGACAGAAAGCAAGAAACTAATTTTTATGTAGAAACTAATTTATGCATATCTTTGTCCTATGTCGACCAATGGCTGTTATAATCTTAAACTACGAAATCTATTTTCCTGGATATAGCATGATTATGCGAAGAGTTAAATCTAGCCTTGAGTCAAAGAAACTGTATCTTTAATCTTTTTCATTTCTGCAAACTCTAACAGAGTCCACACACCAAGTTTCATTGATTATGAGTAAACATTTCAGCAGTTACGAAGCAAAAAAGATATACACAAAATGCTAAGTCAGTTTTTCCCAGTGATTTCTATATATATTTCAATTGCTCCTCAAATAGAAATTTTCATGACTTTCAGTTTTCATTAAAGTATACTCGCAATTCATGATGCTCTAAAGTAATGATATGCCATTATTGAGAGAAAAGTCAATGGAGAAACTGAAATAACCTACCCATTAAATTAAACAAGCGAAATGGTGATAACTCAAACTTTATCTTTGGAAGAGAGACAAAGGCCCACGATACAGCTCCCACCCATGGCTCTGTTGGTATAAGTCGCAATTTAACCCATAGTTCCCCATCAATGTCAAAGTCTCGCACACCGACAGGCACAACAATGGGAAGGATGCCAAAGTTAAGTGACAAAAGTAGAAGCATACGCGCACCACCAGTGTACCGGAGGCCTATCTGGTATCTTTTTACCAGGACAAAAAAAAATCACTTCCAATACGCATTCAGAGTAAAATATATTTGCATCATGAGATAACTACAGATTGTGGATAAATGTTGATAAATCATTAAAAAGATTAAAAGATTCTTCTCACTACTCCATTTCTTCCCAGACTGCACATACAAAACTAATTAGAGTTTACGTTACTTGTTAAAGTTGATAACGATATGTCAAGCATGCAAAATCCAACCAATATTGTATGAGATGTACAGAGTTGGTCTGAAACAACACACCTCATGAATGTATCAAGCAGAGAAATCTATTTTAGGAAGATTCACAAATTGGTTCTTCTAAAAGTTTAGAACAGCAGAAAGTTTTGTTTTGCATGAATTGGGTTATGATGGATATGAACTTTGATTATTGAAAACTCAAAGAGTATGATGGCAAAACATTGGAACGTCCAATTTAAAAAATTAGCATCTATTTTGGTTATCAGTTATAATGAGGGGATGAGGGGCGGTGATATTATATGCAATCCATAAACCAACATATTCATTCCCGTTGATATAACTCTTTTACAACCCTTGCTAGCTGCGCAACAAGAACTCTAAAAGACGAGAAACATTCAATTCCGCCCATTCTCAATCACCTTATTACACACAAGATCAATCAAATGTGAAAATGGTTTCATATAACTGTCAATATATATTGCGAAGGGAAAAAACTCACTGCAAGTCATTAGCACGGCGCGAAGTTCTGCGCTCGACGCTCCTAACAGACAAGGGCTCATCCCCCAAAGAGAACTGCTTGATCTCCACCCTCTGCACATAATCCGGCTTCTTCAGATTGTCAATGACAGGCTGCAGCAATCCAATGAGCCAATTCTCAAGCCCACCCCTATAAACCTTCCACAGCTTCCCCAAAACCATATTCACCCATTCCACCGACTCTTTCCTCTGCAAATCCTTGTCGAGGAACAACGACAGCCCCGTTGGCACCTTCTGCCGACTCCCGGGCTTACTGTCGCCACTTCTCGCATCCGTCTTCCTCCATGTCCAAACCTTATCGAATAAAACACCCACGAAAAAGAAGAAAGCAAAAAGGCCGAAAATACTGCGATTTATGGGCGGAGATGGAATTGGATGGATAACCCCGAGCTGACTCCTCAGCTTATTTACAATAGGGTCCTCCCCAAAACTTGTGCTGTAATAGTTATTAGCGTTAGTGCTTGAATCAGATATAGAGGGATAGTTTAACTCGTCCTCGTCGGAAAACCGCTTCAATACTATGTTTCTGGCGCCCCTTCCGGCGGCTGCGGCGCTGCCGCCGAATTGGTGTGGAGGGTTTCCGCCATTGATGCAGGCTTGAGCTTGAAACAGAGCCCATCTTACATTTTTAACGACTACGCCTCTCCTCCGACGGCGGAATCGGCAAAGGTGAGAATCTGAAGCGCAAGGGCATAAACCTATGAGAGGTAATTGGGGGAAATATAGGGTTTTTCTCTGTGAGAAATCAGAGCGAAGAAGTGAAGTGTTAGTGGCCGAATGCAAAACCATTAATTTGTAGGCGGCCAATATGGAAAACGAGCAGAGGAATCACCGGAAAACATGAATGAATTAGATGGAGTCAGCAGGTGGAGTTTGTTATTGAGCTCAAGCACTAATGGCTTTAATGGAGGCCTGAGAAAGAAGAAATCGTGAAGAGAAAAAAATGAGTCTTGAGTTCGCAAATAGTGGTGGTGGTGGCGAAGAAGACGACAAAGATAGGTAGGGTAAGGTTGAAATTAATTTCGATTTTAGTTCACCAATTTGAGTTGTGTTGTGATTTTGGGTTGGAAATGATCGAAGTCAGGGTGTGATATTCAATTCCTGATAAATTGGGGAGACCCCTCACTTTCTCCCTCTCCCACTCTCTCTCTCTCTCTCTCTCTCTCACGAACATGCAACTTCCACTGAAAAACAAAGGTCTGCAATTTTTCATTGTATTGAAATCTTTAAAAATAATTGATTTATCATAATCTTTCATTTCAACCAAGTCCAATTTCGATAAATTAATAATTTCGTAGAGTTAAATCAGCATAATTAAGACTTACCAATTTTGTATTTTCAATAAGTAAAAAAGCAATTGCATGCGTCCACCATATTCACTGCTTCACATAGTACAACTTATGATGAAAAAATACAAGTTGGGAACAAAATAATGCAATCATTTTGTGATTTTTTTCCAATATAGCTGAACGGTCATATTATAGTTACTTACATAAAAATATAATAATGAATGTATTTGAAAAAATAATATTATATTAATATTTATTTACATGATAGTTATTTTTTATTAATTTTATAGAAAAATTATAAATTTAATTTTATTAGATGAATCAATTTTAATTAAATCGATCTGATTTTTAAAAAAAAAAACTATATACGAGCAATCATAATATAAATGTTTCTGTTGCTTAAGAGCTTAGTAGGTAGGTTAGGCAAACGTAGGGAACTCTTTATTTGAATATGTTTGCTTAGTCAATTAGGCATGTGGGATTAAACATTAACTAATAAACGTCACATGGGTCGGAGCCGACGCACTTTATCTCACCCCCACCGCCTATAATTTATGACTCAATACTGAGTTTTCATAATCTAAATCAGTTTTTAATTACAGTTGTGAATAATAAATCAAAATCATGAACTATAACTAATAATTGAGAATTAATAAATCTATTTTGGATTGATGAATTTTGAATGAGGTGGATGCATTTTATATATATAACTTTAATTAATCATATTTAAGGATGCATCCATCCAACTAGAATTCACCAATTTTTAATTATAATTTATTAATTATAATTGACATTTGGTTAAGATGGAATATGCATCCTTATAATAATTATATTTATAGGTAACGCATGATATTTGCGCTGTTTATGAGTACTTTAATTATTGGGGTAAAATTAATACAATTAGTAAAGACAAACGCACATTCAATATATTTTGCTAATTTTAGTAGTTATTCCTATTTTCGTTGGATGTCATCTGGTTCATTAATTGTATAATTAAACGCATGACTAAACTGTCTTTAATCTAATTTTGGGCGGCAAATTATTAGATTAGGATAACTTTGTTTTTTTCCTTATTTACACTAATATATTAGGAAACGAATAATTAATTTAATTCCTTAAAATCGCCACTATTCAAAATAAGATATCCATCGAGATTGTGGATTATATAATCATTGATTTTTTGGATTTTTTTTACTGAAAATTCAATTCACGTGGTTAAACATTGACACCAATATGTGATTAAAAATTAAATTGATATAAGAGATTTTGCAGGAAAATCTGGATTAAATACAATTGGACAATTATTTCGTAGATTTGGGTATATCATTGATTTTTTCTTTTTGAATTTTCGTATTAAAAATTCAATTTTTGTTATCAAATATTTAATTTAAATGATTAAAAATGGACACGAATGCCACGATTAAAATTGACATGACTATCTCTTCCGGTAAAAAATAAAAATAAAAATCGACACTAATCTCAGTTGTGTCAATTTACTTGATTGAACCAACGTATCACATTTCAATTAAAATGGAATAATTACTTTATTTTCTGGGAACATGGTAAAATGACAAAAAAATATTTAATTATGTGTGCACATATTATGTGCATTTAGCAATTTTCATGTGAGATATGCCCATATTAAATTTTGTATTAGAAGGTCTAGACTCTAATCATGGTAATTTAAAGTCTAGGCTGTCATTTGGTACTGGCATTGTCATTGTATTAAATCCGAACTTCACATTTTCAATGATTTAAATCTGGCTAAGAAGACTTTTAAAAGTCTAGTTGGAGGCTCAGACTGCAAAGAAGCAACGTATATATATCAAAATACTATGTATGAATGGTATGAACTGCCCAAACAAGAATTCTTGAACATACTTTTATTCCGAAAGAAATATAATACTCAAGTTAAAGATTTGTTTTGGTTAGAGTTAGATTATTTCTTCATAAGATTTTGAAGGGATATACGGAAATAGAATTTTTGAAGTACAAGTATTATTCTTTTTCTATATGAGTTGTCTAAACATGCATGTCTTATTTACGGTGTACAGGATCGTCTACAACAAGGTGTATTTATTTTTCTCTTTTCTTACGTTATTCAAGGATTCTATATTTATTTTTTCATTAATCACTTAACATCCATAATAAAGGTATCTTTAAATTTTTCTTCTTTTATCATTATTCATGGGTTATATCTTTTTTTTTAATCTTTATATTTCATACAATTTGCAATTGTGTATATTTATTATATATTCCAATTATATTGATATGCGAATAATCGAAAAAATGTAAATTTTATTAAAATTTAAAAATTACATAATTGAAAAAAAAAACTGCATAATTAAAATAAAAAATGACAACTGAGAGAGTCCGATTTTGCCTTGAGATCATGCAAAAACCGGCGTTGCTTTTGCTTTCCTTCCTCGTACATCTGAGATGTGTTTTTTTGTAAGGCTTTGTAATACAAATTCAACAAAGTACTGTCGTTGGTTTATTCAATTGTCGTTGTCATTTCCTTGATATCCGCCACTGTTGCACTATTTTTGGTTGGCTCCTTGCGCTTAGCCGTCTTTTGTCCAATCAAGCGGCTCCTACTCGACTCCACACCAACGCTCCCACCCACGTCGACGCTCGGAATGGGGTCGGCCGAGCCACTGGTGGAGAATTGATCGTCGGAAGTGTGCTATGTCCTTTTTGGTCTGGTTGCTCCGTTGTCTACCCACTTTTCATAGTGGCGAACCTTCTCCCAAGTCTTTTCGTACTTGAAACTCTTCTTGTTCTCGTCCTGATAGGTGGTCATCACCTCTTTTAAAATATTTGACTCACTTACGTCACTCCTTCTTTGTGACTCCAAGTTGTTGTATAGGGCACATAACTTTTGGATTTCTGGGTTGACACTATCGAAAAGGGCATACGAGCTTCGCGGGTGGGGCGCCTCGAGGGCGTACCGAATTGTACATTTCGGCAATTTTCTCCCAAAAAGCCAATAATTTTTATTGGTTGACGATGATAGGATTTTTGATAGTAACCTAATAGACTTTGAACATCCTCAAGGTTTCCTCTGCAGTATACGAAACTCGGACATCGAGGATGGGGATCTCCGCTTCGTCAGAAAGTTGGATCTGGTCGAGACCTTGGGGAGACGACGAGCTGAGACATGGAGATGAGGCTTGTGCCGGTTGAGAAGCAATTCCAAATGAGGGCATGTTGTTTGGATTGGTTCCTTGTGATATAAGATATTGAAGATACTGTTGGAATTGTTCGGGAACGTCAGACATACTGAATTTTTTTATAAAAAAAATTGAAGAAATTATGGGATAATTTAGAAGATAAAATGAGAAGAAATTGAAGAAGAATAAGAAGATTTTGAGGAGTGGATGAAGTGGGGGGAAATGTATTGTATTTATAGGATGGGATGAAATAAATGTGACATCCATAACCCAATGCATGCATCATCTTGCATTTATTTGCATATAATATTTTCATTTGCTTATAGAAATATTAAGTGGATATAATTAGAAATATATGTATACATAGCATACATATAATATATATATATATATATATATATATATATATTAGGAAATTATAAACAAAAAAATCTCTTCATAGATCAAAACATTTTAATATTTAATATTATAATATGTCAGCTAAATTGCTAAATTAGATCAAGTTGCATTATTAAATATATTGTACATATGTCGGCTAATTGGATGAAGTTGCATTTTAATTATATAAAAGAAATTCGAAGAAGCTTTATTTACTATTGTCGGCAAACAAAACCAACTAACACATATATAAATAGGTGAGTAAAGACGTACACGTACAAAAAAAGAATAGCGGATAAGTTTAGAAGATAGAGCTCTAGCGGAGAGAAAGAAAATAAAAAGTTAGAAATAATTATAAGTATTAGTGAAAATAAATATATTAGATCAATTTTTATATTTAATTATATAGCATCGTGGGCTGTTAATCATGAGAAAGAATAAGAGACTTAGCTAGATTACCTATCCTGAATCAGGTGTGTATAAATCTCGCTTTTAATTTCAAGCATGTATAACCCTAGCAGCTGATTATATCCGCCTCGCTTTCACCGCTTGGCTATTCTTTCTCCAAGTTGTTGTAGATGGTGGGAACCTTGGAGATTTTCGAGCTCACTCGGTTGAAATGAGACTAAAACTTCTTGTATGTGCGCATCGGGGTACTTTCTAGGTGACGTGCGTTGCATGCATCGACAATTCTCTCCCAAAAAGCCTTTGATTTTTGGTTGTTTCCGACGACCGGATCTTTGCTTGTGTCGATATACACCTCAAAGACCCACTTCGTTTCTTTGGTGTTGTACATAGCTCGTACGTCGCGGGAGAATAGCTCGTCGGTGATTTGGATGTCTTCTGACGCATAGGCGGGGAGCTCGTGGGGGTATGCCCTTTGGGGCGTCGACGTGGGGAAACAATCTCTCCATTGATTTTGCTAATTGTCGCCGGATATGGTGGCTTTCGAAAAGTTAGCATGTGTGTGAAAGAAGAATGATGTGAAATATGGAGTGAGAAAAGTGATGTATTTATAGGATGATAGAATGAGTTATGATGATTTAAAACAAAAAAGAAAAGGAGGTATAGTCGTTGGGAATTATTTTTATTAGAAAGATCGATTTTTTCAAATTAAAAAAAATAATAATAAAATTTTGCGCGTTAACGCCCACTCGTAGGCCCAGCGAATGGGCGCAACACGCCTTTTTCATTGGCCGCGGGAGGAAGGGCGCGTGGCGGGCTATCCCACGCCTTTTCCCTCTGCCTCGAGCCTCTCGTCCTGTTAGAATTCATGCAACGTGTCCCATCCTAGAAGGACGGACTGCGCTGCTGATATCCTAAGCTGCACATCGTCATCAAATTCATATAAGCCTTGAATAGAAGAAAGGAATGAGCAACACGGACCGCTTCTGATGTCTTAAACTGTGCTCCGAGGTCAAATTCATATGTGATTTGAATAGAAGAAATTAAGTCAATATTGAGTGTTGGAGGGCAAACATAGGGTGTTATAGTTTGATGTGATATACATGGAACTATTTCCGAAGTTACTACTATTTTTATGCCGGAACTTTTTTTATTTCAATTCAAGTTATAACCTATATCATGATATGCAAATGGAGATTTCAAATAAACAATTTATCATCGTGCGCGCAACCTTTCATGCTACCTTTTAGACGATTCTTGTATAAAATCTCCAGTCACTAAAGACAAAATAAATATTATTAAAACTCCAAATATTATCAGTATCAATAATATTAAAGACAAAATAAATAATTCATTTATGAATTTAAACGGGAAAAAAGAAAAATAGAAATAAAAATAAGTACAGCCCTTCCGGCTTCCGTATCACCGGATTCGAGAACACGTCCGTAATCAGATAGGGATTATGAATTTATGATAACACACACCGATGGCCGGAACGCCGCCGAAACCCCTATCTCCGCCGGAATGGGACTCCCTAATCGACGATTACAATCTCGACGGCGCCGCCCGCCTCCACCGCTGGACTGGTGGTGCATCCGTACCGGACCTCTGCCTCTCCTCCCTCCTCCGTAAAGACATCCCCATCCAACTCAAGCTCCACATTCTCACTTTTCTCGAGCACCACTCGCTCGAAGATTCGCCGCCTCCGCCGCATTTCCTACTCCGACTCCTCGACGCCCTCCGCTCCGTCATCCAGTCCCCCAGCGATCCCTTCGCCCTCAAGGACCAATTCCTCATCTCCACCACCGCCGTCTTCATCACGTCGCTCTCTGAGACCGACGAATTCGGCGGCGGCGCTCCGCCTCTCTGTGGCCTCGTCGAGCTGCTGTTGACTATCATCAATCGCCCCAACCACGGCCTCGATCGCCACACGCGCGGCGTCGCGTGCGAGTGTCTGCGGCAATTGGAGCT
>JAYDZE010131141.1:0-23044 GCA_034509125.1 Monilaria moniliformis
GATTATTACTTAATTCATTCAATTGATTTCTCAGTTATAATAAGCTCTCCACACTGCCATTTCTCCAATCTGAATTTTGATCATGATGTAGCCATGTAGGTTCTCAAGGAGCAGCGGCGGATCTAAGGGGGCGGCCGACCCCTCCGACCGCTATCTTCCCCTTAGCATCACCGGTAAACCGACATGGTCGTCCATTCCCCGATGATCGAATATACATTTGTTGCGGCCCAGAGCTTGAAAATTTCTGCTTCTCCATAAAAAATAAAGTTTGAAGAAATAGTATGTGTTACGATTCGCCATTATTGCGACTCAGAAACTGAAGAAAACGTCGTGCATTATATATGTTTTGAAGCCACTAAATGTGACTTTTCAACCGTAGCTCTTAGATAATGCCCCTCTATTTTCAAGTTCTGGATCCGCCACTGTCAAAGAGGCTAGGTGGAACCGGTCGATTTCAATTTCTCTGATTGAGAATGAATCTTAAGATTGCGAGGGTCGAAGTTTGGATGAATTTCAAGTTAATATTTTTTTTTAATAAATGAAATTCAGAGCTGTAAATATTTGAAATTATTCGTTAGTAGATACTGTTATGTATAATACCCTACAAATCATATAAAAGAGATAAATTATATTTAAAAATTTAATATAATATATAAAATATTGGTGAGATTCGAATATCTCACGAGATTAGCCCCGCCACAAGTAATGGTCATTTCAGTCAATGAGTTGAAATTAGAATTTTAGACATATAGTAATTACCTACGGAATAGAGGCAGTGTGAATTGGCAACACTAGAAAAACTAATTAAATGATTATAAAAAGCAAAAGGAGAGAAAGAAGAAAGAAAGAAATTGCTGTATATTACCGCCTTTCAACCTCAGAAATTAGGAGTTAGGTAAACAGAGGAAAAGCCATATTCATTAATATCTCAATAATTGAAGCCTTTTGGATGATAACATACAACTTGTGCTCAAAAGGAAACAGTGTTCTCCAATGGCTAATTTCAACCATGTATTATATTTGCAAGTATCATGTAATATAACAATGATAATTATTTTTCTTTGCCAAAAAAATAGTTATCATCATTTTAAATATTATGTACTCCACCACAATTTTTTTTTGACATATTGATTTCTAAAGATACCAATGTAGAGGTAAGATTTAAGCTCCCCAAGCAAATTTGTAATTTGTGAGAGAAATCAAGCAAAAGAGTGAATGGTGAAGATAATTGGGAAATATTGAATTTGAATTTGAATTGAAAATAATAATATAATAATGATAATGAATGTCCTATTTATATAGAACAAGCAAAATTTGATATCAAAAAGTTCATTAATAATAAATCCTGGCCTAAGCCCCGTTAAAACCTATTAAACAAAAATCTAAGGAGAAAAACATTTTATAAGAAAAAGAGTATTTGGTTTAAAAAGAAAAATAGTGAATATATTTTCTTAGGTCTAACGCTTTTCGGCCTTCAATCCATCGTTTTTCGTCGAGTTTGGCTATCGTTTTTTCCAAGTATGATCGTTGCTTCTTCATGTTCGACAATCGACTTCAGGTCTTACAAATTAGCTTAATTTTAACACACTTTTGACTATGATATTGGTTCAGGTTTGAGACTTGAGAGTTTCAAATCTGTGTTTCCTGTTTGACCTATAATAATAGAAAATTCGTAGACATTTTAGTGTTAGTTTGAACCAAAAGTGGGTCAGATAAACTCTCGGGCTTTTTAGACCTTTATTTCATAAATAAACCTTAATAAGATCTGTATAAAATGATCCTCACCACTGAGATCCAAGTGAGACAAAAATATTGTCTCATTCTAAAATACAAGATGAAAAATGCTTTGCAACATTAAATTCAGACATACATATCGATAATGGATTTTTGATGAATTCAAATCAATGGCAGCAGTTATACTGGCAGCAGTTATACTATGGTATATGGTAACAATTAATGTTACTCTCTTATAAATCTCTAGACGACGTAAGATATTCAAATTATGTATTAATGTAAGTCGTACGTTACTTGTTTTTATTTTTTAAATCTTTGGAATTACTTAAGCTAAAAGTCACATGACATGTATATATATATATATATATTAAGAAATACATAATGTAAGAATATTATGAGTAAAGAAAGAGACCCATATGTTAGTAGATATGTTTAATTTAAAATTAACATGGTGGATTATATATAGTAAAATTTGTAAATAAATTATAAGTTATTATATCAATAGTAATATGTTGAGGAATAATGTTTATAAATGAAATATAATTATTTTTATGGAGATTATAAAAATAGAACTATTTTTATGGACTAAAAAATATAATTTATGAACTATTAATAAAATTTATCAAGAGTAGTCCACTAAAATATATTCTAGTCTCTAGATTAGAAAGATGCTTCGTTTCGTAATCGCCTTAATATCAGTTCTAATCATAAGGATTAACCAAAACCCAAAACACACTCACACTCACACTCACACTCACACTCACACTCACATTTATAGCCAGGAATCGGCGTCTCCGCCTCTCTTCTTCACTATTCCATTTCTCTCTCTCTCTCCAGATCCAAATCTCCAACAATTCACATCAAGACAAATCGCGCAGCTTCAACTATAGCTATGTAAATTCCATCTCAACCATGAATTAAGCCGCAAATTCAGTTCAGTATGGGTCCGAATCGGTTGCTGCCGGCGGCGAAAAGGGTTCCAAGAAGGGTCTGGTTGGGGTTCCAAATGTCAATCGTATTACTGGTGGGTGGAAATCACACCTCCTCCAGGTTTTGCACTCGCTAAAGTTTGTGTTTTTTCATGCGTTTTGCTTGGCTAGTTTTCTTGAATTTTACCACAATCTTCAAATTTGGATCTTTGCTATAGATTTGCATCTTTGAATTACCTGAAATATTTGGGAAGTTGGGGCTGAATTGGTTCTGATTCTGAGAAAATGGATTTGAATATCTTGAAATGGCAACTGCTTCGTGGCCCGATTGTGAGGCGTGTGTTGTTGAGGGCCTTTATGCTTGTGTTGGCACTGATTGTTATCTCTATGATGCAAATGGCCCGTGAGGTTCGCGTAGTCGAGCCGATTATGTCCAACATAGATGAATGCCCTTTGAATGTGGGCTCGAACCACGGTCTTAATCGAACTAATTTGTCGTCGGGTTTCACATTTCCATTGTTCGGGGCTCCTGCCACAGCGTGCGTAGAAAGTGAGAATTTGGTTAGAGCTCTGTTTGAGGAGTTGATGGGGAAGAATCTCTTGCATAAGAGTGCAAGAGCATTGTGTGTGGGGGAGGGATCTTCCTCAGCTGCCGTGGCATTGCGTGGTCTGGGATTGGCCAATGCCGTTGGTGTCGACAAGCACCCCTTTTTCTCCCTTTTCAAGAGGAGATTCGTGTATGAGCTCGACTTTGGGGATAGCAGTTTCGACTTTGCATTCTCGAGAGATCTTGATAGGGTCTCCGTTCCGGCTCTCCTAGTGCTGGAGATTGAGCGTGTGCTGCGTCCAGGTGGGACTGGTGCTGTGCTCGTGGGAGGCCGGAAGCTTTACTCAGGCGGCCTAGTTAGGTCAGCTGCTACTGTTGCTCCGTTCTTGAAGAGCTCCGATGTTGTTCAGTTATGTGGTTTTGGTTCTTTCTCTGTGATGATATTCAACAAGAGGCTTGAAAATTCTTCCTTTGAGCAGTTTCGACTCCCTGCTGATTGTCCATCTGTTGCAACGAACAAGCCCTTCATGAAGTACATCGAGCCCCTTAAATCCAGTCTAGTCGAACCAAAGCTTTCCTACCTACCCGACCTGATGAACATTTCCTCGAGGAACAAATTGGTCTTCATCAACATAGGCGCAGGGGAGTTTGCAAAGAAGAGCGTTGCCAAAATGTCCAAGAGATATAGGTCCAACTCCAACAACCTTGCACCTCTACAAGTGTTCGTTATCGATCATAAAACCTCCGTGCTATCATCTTATGTAACGGACCCGGGTACCAACTTTGTGTACTATCCAGCTCTTGGGGGAGATGCTGCTGCTACTGTTGCAGAGATGAGCTCGGACGAGCATCTGGTTGCGCCCTTGCATGATGAAGCCTTCGACTTCATTAGCTGGTTTGATGAAGCAGTAAGCGACGGAGATTTTGTTGTCCTCATGATGAATGCGAAGTCTGTGGAGCTCAACATCCTCTTCGAAATGTTTAAGAGTGGAGCGATATGCCGCGTTGACGAACTCTTCCTGCGATGTGAAGACACTGCAGAATCCAAGACGGTGATGATGGGAAACTGCACCACCCTTTTTGCAAGTCTCAGGAAGAGCGATGTCTATGTCCATCAGTGGTTCGGAGAGTGACTGTTCGTTTGAGCTGGCTGAAGTTGGTGTCATATTCGTGTTTGTGTTGGTGGTGAATAAACTGAGAGGTGGCGGATTGAGTAGAAATCCACCTATCTCCACTCAGATGTTGTAATGTGTTGAATGTGTGATTCCCTCTTCTTGTTGCTGGAGGAAATATATGTGATTGTTTGCTTTGTGATTTGATGATGATTTTACTATGATCAACCATTTCATCATAATTTTATACACGCTCAAAACAACTAATAGGAATACAGGAGGTGAGAGAAACTTCAGCAAGATTGTCCATATCAACACACTAGGTTCCAAATTCCTAGTTTCAACTGACATACCACACAAGAAACCAGAGCTGTAAAAGAGGCTATTTTAACAGAATGCTAGTCTTCTGAAATTTTGCATCTTCATCGAATGTGACTCCAAATTTGCCAAGATAACATTCAAGAGAGAAACTCATTTTTTATTTTCATTGTCCGATACAAAGCATCAGTAAGTAAACATTACAAACAAATTTGATATGATTTTTGGTGCTTGATAGGAAAACTAAAGATTATTAACCAAAGTAAAGACACAGAAACATAAACATGTCAACACTCGCAAAGAGGGTTATTCATACAGTAACAGATTTCACTTAAAATGATCAAAATTCATAAACAACTGCGCCTCGAATTATAGCCAAGGAACCTGTCTCAGCAGCCCATGACCGCACAATTGTAGACGAAAACACCCGAGTGATCCTTCACACCAAGGACTTTCCAGTCTAACGAGCCATCTTTGACACCCGATTTAGGATGCCATGTGTTCAACACAATGGCTTCACCTTCAGGGCCCTTCTGACCACCAACGACGAGGAGCGCCTGCCCCCAAGATTTGAAAGCAAGACCCCAACCATTCGAGGAATCAGCCCTAACGGGGAGCCTTCCCAATGCCTCCCACGAGTTATTCTCCTTGTTAAACTTAGTCACCATGTTTGTTAAGTATTCGACAGCATAGAGCTGGTTGTCAACCACTGCAACAAGAGGAGGTGCATGAGCAGCACGGTTGACATTAGGGTACATATCCTCAATCTTCCTCCACTTTCTTGTCTCAAGATCAAACTCCTCCACGCAGGTTAATGAATCCGTAGGGCTTGTCATCCCACCAATCACGTAAAATTTGCGATCCATGAAGAAACCAGAGCACAATCTACGGGGGTAATGCATGCTCGGTAGCATCTCCCATTTTCCAGTTAAGGAATCATAAAGCTCTGCAGACCTCAACACGTTCCCGTTCTTGTCACTACCTCCAGCTACAATGGCAATCGAGCCAAGGCTACCTGATGCAAAAAGACAGCGAGGATGGTTCATCCCTTCACACTTGACCCAATCACGAAAAGCCATGCTGTACTTCCAGATGGCAAAATCAAACAATTCACGACCAAAAACTAGCAGCTCTCTCCCTACTGCTAATGACTCCTTATCCGCACAATTGAAGCAGTCGTCACAAGGGATCTTAGGCAATCTCATCCACTTATTCCTGAAAGGGTCGAACGCCTCCCATCCCCTCGGATCACACACCATATAAACCCAATGCTCAACCACCCCCAACTGTCTCCTCAGTTCATACAAGTATCCACTTTTGATTAGCATATGAAACCTCACATTTAAGCATGAAAAAGAAGCATAATCTGATCTGGAAGCACGAGCAAGACACGTTAGTCCAATGTCATCGTGCAAACCAGGGAGATATGAATCACTTGATCCCAAAATAAATCGACCATCATCAGCTTCTATCAATCTTGTTTCGGTTTCTTCCCCATCAGAAAGAGCATCAGCTATCTTGTTACAATTCCAAGAAGATAGCATACACCTCTTCGACTTTCGGGCTTTGGAAACCATAATATCACCTTTCTTCCACACGCACACCAAACAAAGTTACAATTGAATAGAAATCCCAAAATCAAAATCCCATTCTTATCTTTCAAACTTCAACTCCAATTTAATAGTTGATTCCCAAATCAGAATGCAAAACTCCCATCTCCAAACAGCAGATTTCTCATCTGCCAATCACGCCCATCAATTTATCCAACTCCAGAGCCACTTCCCCACAATCTAGCCTCCAACTTAAAAAATCAGAGAAACCCTAAATATCAATTTGGTTTCATATGTTATTCGAAATAAACCCTAATCAAAATTAAAAATAGAAACCAAATTCCCACTAAAGATTCAAACTTTCAGTAATGCTACATACCACCCCACCACCATATCCAGCTCAATTTTCAGACCATCTCAAATAGCACAATCACACAGGAAAACAAACAAACTTTGGGCTATACGTAATAAATCATACAGCAACAGAGCCGCTGATTCTGATCCAAGCTGGGATTAAAAACTAATCGTTTTTCTACCCAAAAAACGACGGCGGCCAGCCGGTCAGGTGCAGCACTCGCGGTGTATTATTCTTCCGACGCCCATAACAGAATAGGGTGCTGAAGATTCAAGGGCGGCAAGCATCGCCGCCAGAAGGAGGTAGAGGGAGAAGCAGGAGAGAGAGGGGAGGGGGTGGGGGGAGAGAGAGTAGCATCATGACTTCATATTTAATTCTGAAAAGAATTAACTATCTTGAGGGTCGTTACATATTTAATTGTAACTATTTATCATTTCACGTAGGACGTGAGTTTAACTCGAAATCACCCGACTGACTCTATTAGTCCGCTAATTTTAAAAAGTTATAGCTGGAAATTTATAGCCTAATAATAATTCAATTCGATTAACCTGCATCCGAGTAGCCCATAACGGAACCCAATAAATTAGCCTAAATGTAACATTTATATATTTTTCTGCTTTATTTGACAGCTGATTTGACACTTTAATATAATTTTTATAAAATTGATAATGCAAAAAATAAAATAAAATGAACTCTCGAGTGCGTTAAAATGAGATTACCCTAAGATCTCGAATTGGACATACTAGGTTATAGGAAAAAACGTATCATTATTGTTTGATAAAAAAATTATTAAAGGGCATAATTGTATAAAAAATCTCACGATTTAAGGAAAAAATTGAAAATCATGGGACTGAACAATCTCACGTATCTACAAAAAATTCCACAAATCATTATCGGCAGAAGAAGTTATTATTAGATATAGACGAATGTATCATTAATCATCATTAACCATATCATTATGTGTGGACAATAATCACTTATAACTCACGATTTTTTCATAAAAATCAAAATCCATAATCAATCAAATCTCCTTCCATATATTTTGATTTTTTCATTAATAAAAAATTACATCACAATTATGGGATTGAAAAATCTCACGTATCTACAATAAAGTCTCACGAATCATTATCGACAAAGGAAGTTATAATCGTAGATGAATGTATCATTTATCATCATTAATCATATCATTATGCGTAAACATGAATTACCTATAACTCACGGTTTTTTTTTTCTTCATAAAACTTGGAATCCATAACCAATCAAATCACCTCCTATATATTTCAATTTTTTCATAATCGAAAATTACATCACAATTATGGAATTAAACAATCTCATGTATCTACAATAAAATCCCACGAATAATTATCGGAAAGAGAAGTTTTCATTAATCGTAAATGATGTATCATTAATCATCATTAAACATATCATTATTCGTGGACATGAATCACCCGTAATTCACGATTTTTTCCACAAAAATTGGAATCCATAATCAATCATTATGTCTTAAAAACGGATATTAACAAAATTGCATAAATGTATCATTACTTATATACCCATGGGCGAATAAAATAATAAAAAATTATTGACACGTGGCTAAATTATATCCATCAAATCTTCAAATCTAGTGGTTAGCATTAGTTCTAATTTATTCTTAAAGAATTGGTATGGATATGATTACATCTATATATATATATATATATATTAATATATATTATATTTTTACAAATATAAATAATAATAGATAAATAAATTGGAAAATTCAAGTTCACTATTACAAATATTATGAATTTAAAAACATGTTTTGAAATTTAACGAAACACATTTATGTTTCATTTTAATTTTATAATTCTTAAATTATGTTTTTTATTATGTCAAGATCCATAATAACTTATTCATAAGTTAAATCATTCAATAACTGATTTTTCAGGCTCATTGCTCTAATCAACTGGGTTAATTCTTCGAATCTAGCCTTTGTTTGATCGAATTTTGCGTGTGATTGTCGCTGCAACTCCTCGTGTTTTTTATTCATCTCTTGAAGCATCTCCCCCATTTTTCACTCCAAGTCGTGTGACCTTGTTTCCTTCGCCATGGCTGAGGATCGACGAGCTATGATACCACTGATACAATTCAACGAAATTTATTGAACATAACCGAGATTTGAACGGAATGAATACAACGGAAATATACCCACACTCGAGACTCACCAGAATCAAGGAAATGCCACAGTTTCTACGCACAAAAGATTCAAACGCTACGCGTGACTTCTCTATTTATACACATGCATGAAAATGTAAAAGCTCAGCTTCTTCGCGTAACCACTTTAACTGCTTCAGCCTTCATAACCGCCTTCAACTGTTTTCGCCAATGTGTCTATTTCCCATTCGCGCTGAATTGTGCTGACACATCACTTCCTCACCTTTCTTACTTATAAAGTCACGTTTCTGAGGATACGTTTTATTCTTCTTTTAAACTCGCCACTTTCTTCCATACTTGTCAATTCTCGCGGCTTTATTCATAACATAATCGTAATTGGCGGTGTGGTCCGAAAACTGGCGATTAATCGGAAAAAACCAATGGTTTACTGAAAAATTGTTGAAAACCAACAAAAAATCGAAAGAAAACCGTTGAAAAATCGGAGAAAAACCGATAAAAAAACTGCCGGTTTCAGTCTAAAATTAGAAATGTCTGAATTTTTTTACCGGTCCGATTCTTGTCCAACTTTCCTGAAATCGGAACCGGCGGTCCGGCACCGTGGGCATTCCTAATTTAACATGTCAAATTTCGTAGCCAGTAAAACATTCGTACAATTATAATTTTTAATGTATCGACATTCATCAAAAGATCTTATACCAATATTATTGCTTTCAAATAATATTATGTATTTATGAGTAGCTGTTAGATTGATCATCATATTATGATCAGACCAAATCATATTATATATTTTGATCACGTTATTGAGTAATTTCGATATATCTAAATGAAGAGGCGTTAAATATGTGTACAAAGAAGTGTTAACGCGTGTCAAGTGGCAAAGACATACAAAAAAATATCTCTTTAGCATAGTTACCATACAATTATTAGAATTATTTGTAATATATATTAAATTTCATGATATGTATTATCTTGTATCTCACATGCTTCCAACTGATGTTCATAATTTTTCTCTCAAGCAGATGAATCTGCTCCAACATGATATACGATATATATACAATCGAAATAAAAAATAAAAAACAGAGAGGATGCTCAAGTTCATCTTAATGGCTTATTTATCAACCTTACAAAGACTTCACAAAGAACGGATACTACCACTATATGCATCTTCATGAGGATCCAACTATTTGCAGGAAGCTTCAACAGCCAAACTTTTAGCAATTCCTCTGCACGGATCACCAAATGTGTCGGCAGAGACAACGATGCTGCAGCTTCTTAACCCTATGCAGGCCTGCACAAATAATTCATAGTGAGCAAGGAAGCCAACAATCATAATCAACTAGTGTGAAAAGAATCAGTGAGGAGTATAACCTTCTCTACAGTTGAAAGAGCCTCTTTGCTGCTGCATTCACCATGGCTGAAACTTCCACACTCCCCTTGAGGAGTTCCAAAGCTGGCAAACTTGATTTCAGATATGACCTGATTGTCTAAAGGGCAGTCAAGTGATAGAGTAGGTCGAGCTTGTTTCCTCGTTTCTTCATCTGAAATCATCCAGGTATTCAGTGGGATGGGGTGAGTCTCTGGTATATGAGAGCATATACTTCCTGTCTCTCTTGTGGCGAAAGATATTTGTGTAGGATCGCCTCCCATTTCCTCGAATAAGACCATGGTGTTTGAACCTGGTTGTAGCCACGAACGTGGGACATGATAGCTACAAGACATGATGGTTAAGTACCTGGTTGGTGAAGATATCCTTTTTTTCTATGTAAGAAGTTGAAAGAGTGCCTACAATTGCTGAGTTGGCTGTCCACAATTCTTCATGCATCTACTGGGGCTGAATGATCCTCTGTAGTTGCAAGAGTCAGTGCAGCCGGCATTTGAAGCTACGCGTCTGGGCCAGTAACGGCCAATGCTCTGCCCGTTTATCCATGCCTGACCCTTCCCCATTCCTGAGAAATCGATTGCTACTGGGCTGCTTCCGGTGGGAGCCTCAAAAGTTGTCTATGTGAGAGAGAGATTTCATACACTATCAATTGAATAGAAGATTCTTTGATGTCACAAAGTAAATCACAAACAAACCTTGTACCAAACCAATGGTTGATTCTTGGGCAAAGTAGGCTGCGTTATCCATTCAGATGAACTTCCAGTGAATAGGCCTAACTCTTCTCCTCTCAAACCAATCTGATTTTGCAGATTCCAAAGCAAGAAACAAAAAAAAGATGTACAGCTTTTTTTTAGTAAGCGTAGAAAACATGTTTGTTGTATATGTGTAACCGAATTGTGGATATAGGCTGTGAGTGTGTGGTATATATGAAGTGAACAGTTTAGAATTTGGATGCAAGATTCAGTATAGATCACAAGCTAACATATTCTTCATTCTAGTTCTAGAAAGAAAAGGAAAAAGTGTTTTATGGTATGCTTCAAGACCTGATATGTCCACAGCTTTGAGGAAAGATCAATAGTAGACTGGTTTTGTGAACCTTTCAACTGCACAGGACCAGTGACTCCTGCACCTTTTGTATCATAAAATGCTCCATAGTTCTGATTGACAGAGTTCTGTATTAGAGAAATTGTGTGATTTTACATAAAGGATTCTCAGAGCAGATCATAGTCTTACCTGTAATCCCACTGTCAAACTCAAAATATCAATTTTGTTCACTCCAGATACGAGGTTGATAGGTATGTCTACCGACACACTTGGATCGCTGTAGTTTCCTTTCGCACTCCCTGCATAAACATGCCTAAACATCAATTTAAGAGATAGTATTTGTAAGAAGTTTGATTGCAGTCTGCCTCTTTGCTCATAACTCATAATCTTATATACACGGACAACAGATCTAAAAGGATCAGTAAGGAAAACATTCTTTCTGTTACCTGCAAGCTGCCCGTTGATAAAAGCATAAAGCCCGTGACCAAGTGAATTCACATGAAGCACTGTCTGAGATCCATCTTGCAGGAAACGCTCGTCCCCTTTTATTGCAGTGCTGAAACAATCAAGGGGTTTCAAGATGCTGGAGCTGAACTGAAACAAGTTAGTGAATTTGGAAGATATTTACCTTAGAGAATACCAAAGATAGTCACTTTTATCAGCAGTGGTATTTATTTGCTCCTGTAAGCCTGGCTTTGTGAACGCACTGTTGCTAGATATGCCTACAGGCTCATTGATCCAACTCCACCCCAAGAACAGTGCATCTTCAGCGGTTCTATTGTTTTGTGAAAGTTGAGGAACAAACTTTGAAATGGTGGTCACAGTGTTGATCTGTCATTTGGAAAAGAAGTATCATGAAGTTCACTCATATCTACCTGAATTAAGACACTTGAAGCTCCAACATTATAAAATCCACCTTGCCTTCACAAAATAGAGTGCAAACCAGCATTATCTAAAATTTATAGAGGAGAAATACAGCAGAAGATAGGTGGCCATACTTTCGCGGTATTGATAGCCACAGTCTTGCAGTCGGGTAAGATGCTGACGGACCAGGCCGGCAAGTGATAAGAATTGCCGCTGAAGTTCACAGTTGCATCGGATTGGTCGTCCACATTTGCAAGAAAGGCAGCACACAGCCCTGATTCAGTTTTGTAAACTGTAGCCTGAAACAGGAAATGGATCAACTCTCAATGCTCTTTATTTTTCTCGAGTGATTGATATTAGCTAGCCACTATACCTCCAATTTGGGACCAAGAGAAGTAGTTGTCGGATCTGTTGCCACTAGTGCCTCTTCACAAAGCTTTACAGCATTGTGTACATCCTTAAGGTGACCCCACTTTGGCTGTCTCAGAAGACCTATGACACCATAACTCATAACTCAAGAAATCAAGATGAGGAGTAGGGATCACAATATACAATTTTCTATGATTCCTCAGTCCATTATGCTAGATGTTCAGAGTTATGCGTAGTGTAAGAACATATAATGATGGCATACCATATTCATCTATTGGAGCATCATAATCATAGCTTGTTGTGATGAAAGGCCCCCCAGAAGTACGGCCAAAGTTGGTTCCACCGTGATACTATTAAAATGTAGTAAAGTTGATATCAAATGTCGTTCATGATCTAGTTTAAATTTTGAAAGACTGGCGATGGCAATAAAAATACCATGTAATAGTTTAGGAAACTTCCACCAAGCTGGTAAAAACGCGCTGTGGAGAAAGCAGTATCTTCGGCAGGTCTGCGAGGCACAGGATCGCCAAATGAGGAGAACCTGATATTTTTGTTAACACCACAGGCAGTTAGAGAATGTCGAAGCAGTTTGACTCCACAAGCTAACGTGCAAGTTAAACGCAGATAGCATATCCATGAGAAAAAAAGAAAAACTAAATTACCTACCATCCACTCCAGTTCTCTGTCCACATCTTTGGCTTGTTATTTGCATTTGGCGTAAATTGGTCGCAGTAAAACCCATTACAAGCGTTGATCTGTATAATTCCCCATAAATATTGGTTTAGGCCAACCTCTTAACTACCAAAGTTGGTAAATCATTCGATACATTTTGCATAGCAAAATTAACTAATTATGCTCAAAACAGAAAAAAGAAAGATCATGACAGCAAGACTCACAATGGGATTCGGAGCATCACTTTGCTGGCACATCACCCAGGGTACCCCTGTGTCCAGTGATACAGCCATTGATGCAGCCCAACTTATGTAAGTTTGGGCACTCTTACCATATGCTGAATCAACATTCCCATACTCATTCTCAATCTAGAATGAGGCATAAAACAAATTAAGTCCATTGTAAATCATGTAACAGATGTGCTACGTATAGTAGTCTCTTCGTGTAGACAATCCATGGTATTCACCAAATTTCACGAGACTATACCTGAGACAAAATAATGGGTCCACCTTGGGATGCATATAGATTTTCTTCCTTCATCATATTCACAATCTTGGCTGTAAACCTCTTCATTTCAGCCTAAGCAGCAAATTATTGTATTATCATTTGTATAGCATCAATACCAGCAATGAGATAAAATATTGAAAACAGGAGAAGTGATACCTTAAACGGCTCGTTATCAGTTCGTAGAACTATTCCGGGTATAAAATGCAACCACATAGGAAACCCACTGTGAGAAATTTGAGTAAATACTCTTGTTAGCAGTAACAATTTGTAACCATACCTTTTCATGGATTGCAAGAGAAAACACTAGCAAAAATAGTTATGTTTGATGTAACACTTTCTCGAATCAAGAAATTTATGTCGAAAAAGAAAAATTTGCTTACCCATAGTTCCATTCTGCACAAGCATAAGGGCCTATTCGAAGATGAACCATGAGGCCAGCCTCCCCAGCCAGTTTCACAAATTTGACCAAATCTTTTCTTCCTGTAAAATCATACTGCAAAAATTCTTTGAATTTTTATTTTCCATTTTTGTTCGCTTTTCATTTATGAACCAAGAATAATCTCTAATTTCAGCCATTGAAAAAGTTCCCGACATGCAGAAACAAGAGCTAGAAAAGCAAAAGGCGAAAAATAAACTACACCTTGAAGCAATGAATGGTCATAACAGCAATACGAATAGAGAATAATCGAAAAAGAAAATATAAATACACCTGGCCTCGAATTGGTTCGTGCAGATTCCAGAAAACAAATGTTTGAACCACATCCAATCCTCCATCCTTCGATTTTTGTATCAAATCCGACCACATCTGCACTCTCGTTCATATTCAGAAAACTGAATAATAGCACTGCGTGTGTGTATATGTTGCTGCTTCTCTGTGTGTGTGTGTGTGAAAGTTGAGATATATATACTAACTTGAGGAGTGCTGCGCATGTAATGAATGGAGCCGGAAATCAGAACGCGTCTCCTGCCGCCGATTACCAGCCCCCGGTGATCGTAAGTCACATTGGCCCCAAAACAAAACGGCGTCGCCGCCGCCAAAATCAACAAGAGATCGAGCGCCGCCGCCGCAACTGCTCCGCCTCTCATTTTTCTCCTTCAATAATTAGTTACTGCTTCCAATCATGCGTGTTTATAAGCTGAAAGTTAAATCCTAAAAGTAAATCTATAAGCTTTTTGTACGCCGGAGAGGACAAGCAACCAATGCAGCCACGTGGCATTTTTCGTTGTCGTCGTCTTCAAGGACGCCTGTCCTCTGCGCTATTGTGCACGGGGAGGGTGACAATTCCGTTGGATTAAGCTTAACGACGACCGTTATGTTTTTATCTGATTTGTTTTGTTTTTCATTATATATTCTCGTTGGCTGTTTTCTTCAAATGAAAACGTAAGCAAACAATTAGTTGATACTTAGAAGCACAAATATTTAACCATGTGTGGTTGGGAGATTTTAACATTTTCCCAAAATCACTATCAAAATAATTAGAAAATGTTAATTCTATGTTTTTTTTTTAAGATGATCAATAATGGTTCCCCATTTATCTCTGTGGTGATTCGAACCTCCGATCTATTGGTTGGAGGAGAAGCGTCTTAGCAACTAAGCTGCGCTTCATCGTCAAATGTTACTTCTAAGTTGTAGTAATATCTTGTTAGTGAATCATAATTATTATTTTTTTGAATTGGGGAAAGAGGATGGTTGGGATTGAACGTTGGACCACGGTCTTCATCACTTACATGTTATAGTCCTTTGAACTTGTAAAATACTTAAAATTTGGTCAATTTTTGTTTATGTACAAGTTCACAAGTAGTCTTCTCGTATACTATACAATTTTTGATGGTCGGATGCTTCGAATTGAACTTTGAGTGCATACGGCTTAACTAATTAAGAAAATATATCAGCCACCCAATTTTATTTAAATTTTAGATGTTCGACTCTCCTTATTGAAAGGTATTGGGTTTAATTCAGTCTGCGTGTGTATATATATCTCACATCATAGGTGGTGTAGGAGTTCCGCATGCGTGTAATGTAGTATATTCCTACAATTTTTGTGGTGTAGTGGTCCCGCTTGCGTGCGGCTTAATGTTTTAATTGATATTATATTTATATATTATGAGTGAGTTTTGTAGTCTAAATGAGATATGGCAAGATAGTTAAATCGTAATAAAATTTAAGATAAAAATCAACTGTAGCATCAAAATAAAGATTTATTGTTGTTGTTTAGTAGATAAGATAAAAATTAATATAAAAATAAATATAATATTTGATTGCTTAGATTATATTATAAATAAGATGTAAAATGATATTTTTGGCCTTATTAAAATATGATATATTTATTTTATTTTAACAATAAATAATAATCTGATTATTAACTTACTAATATACTGATTTATTAATTAATGACAAAATTAGCTAAATAAATTACTAAACTAACAAAATATCAATTTAACTAATGAGAGGGATTAATTATTGATTAATTAATATTAATTAATGAATTATGATTAATATCAAGCAAGCTTATTAATGATTACTATTACTGATTAGTGATTACTGATTATTATTTTTATTGTTAGCAAAAGGCTAAAACCACCTGCAAAATGGTAATGGTAAGTAGCAAATTACAACAGAGTCCATAAGACAAAAAAGAGGCCAGCCTCACGCCTCATCAAAATAGCACTAGAGGGCACCCGAGGCCCCCTAAGACCAAACCAATCTAACCAGCAAGACAACACAAAACAAAGTCGACATGAGAGGCACCAAACTACTCAAGCAGACAGTTACCTCGATTTATTTTCATTAATTTGTTACTATCGAACAATAGAAGCAGAAAAAAGCAATAACAGAAACCAAAATCGAGCAAGAATAGAACGAGGTTAATCGAGCAATAACATCAAAAATAAGAACAAAGACGGCGGCCGTGGAGTGACGGCGTCGGAAAAAAGAGTGGAAGAAAGAGTGTCACTATATGTAAGTTTCTAAAAAAATTATCAACCATCGTTCCAAAATTTTAAGCGGATTCTCAAAAATAATATCATTTTAATACCTAACGCTTAGATATTGCTATAAAATATCTTGAAGCATATTATTCGATTTTGAAATATCGATGTGTCATAATTAGTCAGTCTTTATCCTGCTTTACACCTAATATGCTACTATTAGCTGTTATAGGCCAGATGCATCAACTAGTCGATACCCAAAAAATGCGACTAATGACATTTTTGTTATTCCATTTAAGTACTAATTACATGTTATGTTTCAATAGTTGTGATCGAAAAATGTGATCCAATTGTTCGAATAGTTTATTTATAATGAACTTTAAATTGTAGTAACATTTATTTACTGTACAACTAATATCATAAGCATCAATTAGAATAATCTTGGGTACATAAATTTGATCATGAAAACAAGGCCAAACCATGTCTTCATAGTCACTTGTATAAATTTTATTTTTCTCCTAACTTACAAATGTGTATAAACCAGACTGAATTCCAATAGAGCTTATATTAGCCACAACTTTTAATTAGCTCAATGAATTTTCAAATAAAAATGGTAATGTGGTCGACTTAATTTCATTTATACTTTATACAAAGTAGTTACAAAATCTAACATGGTGTCATTAGACAAAGTTAAACACTAAAAACACCAATTATGAACCAATTTGTAATAAAGAACATGCAAAAAATATGAAAATGTTATATTATAAAACCTTACAATGTCTCATTATTTTATTATTACTCTGTGATTTGTACAACAAAGTTAAATAATAAACATTAGACAAGGACCGCAATAATAAATCTATAGTAATTTGATGACGACCGACCAAATCCAATAATGATGCAAAGGAAGAAGTTAAGAACTATCATGGTATGGGCCAGTAATCTAGCAATTAGATATTGGTGGTCATTCTCATTGCCATCTTCTCAATATTAATCATACATTATGATTTCTATTATTTTTAATATTCAAATTTTACCTACCCATTATCAAAATTTATATGAACTATTATACTGGGAGACATATTTAGACAAATTATGATCTGGCTCAAGATTAGACGGTCTCATACAATACTTCTAAAAAAAGGTTTGGAAAAGTCTTACAACGGAGGGAACAAAACAAGTCAGACAATACTCCCATTGCCGAATAATTCAATTAACACTCCCATTCCCGAATGACAAACACTTCTATGTGCTCACTTGCATGATGCGTGCAGACCGGGTCGGACCAGACTCGGCCCAAAACCCATCCCTGACCCGAACTCAGCACGTCCCTGAACCCAAACCGATTTTTACCCAAATCCTAAACCTACGATCCATTTTATAAAAATAACAATTGTTATGTAAAATGTAACATTTGTAATAAATAAAAGTGATTGTTATTATGAAGAAAAAAATGATGGTTATTATGAATAAAAATGATTATTGTTACAAAAATATAAATATATATATATAAACGGGCTAGGTCGGGTCTACGAGGGGCGGATTGGATCTGGGTCAGGTCAGACCCACGGGCACAATGGGTCGGAGCGCACCAAGTGCGCCTCTTCCAGAATAAATATTATCTTCGATAGCGATAAAATGTTTCTTTCAAATCCATAAGGGCCCAATAGAAATGTGCATTCAAATAAAGCCCAAACTAGTCGGCCCGGCCCACAGTTACTGGGCACGTCGCAAAATGCACTGAACATAAATTCTGAAATTCCGAATATTAATATTTCTGACTCCAAATCCAAACACTGCATTCTGCAAAGGCTCTGAATTCTAAAACAATGGTGAGAAAGCAATTGCCTCCGGAGAGGAATAGAAACCCCAACAACAATTCCAAGAGCCCTGCCAAAACCAAAGCCAAAACAAATAATTCTCCCAAAACCAGCGCGAAGAATAGCAACAAAAGTCGAAACAGAATCACGGATACCGCCAATGGCGATGCTTCCAGCGAGGATACTGAAGTATCTGTTCGGTCCCTCGTCGAGTGTGGAATCGGAAAACGATGAGATCATGGATTCCAGTGAGGCGGAGGACGACGGAGTAGAACAGAGGAGCTCGAGCAATGAGGAAGAGGAAGACGAAGAAAAGAAGCCGAAAAGCGTTAATAGGAAAGGTAAAAAGGACGATGCGAAGAGTAAGGGGAAAAAGAGAAGTAGAAAGGGGGAAGACGAATTGGGGGCGGAGGAGAAGAGCCAGAACGCGCTGTATATGTTTCCAATGAACCGGATCGGTCCGTAGTTTCGCGAGTTCGCTTACCGGTCCCATTTTAAAAAATTGGATGCAGCACTATTCTAACAATCCACAAGGAAAAGGACAAGGACAAGGACAATGATAAGATAATGCATAGCAGACGTAACGCCACCAAATACACAGTCAATTAAAATTACCAAGGACAGCAAATTTGCTAAATTTGAATGCAGGCTTTTACATAAGTCGACACACACATTACAAACTTCTGTGCTCCAAGAAATCAACCATAATATCCCAATAAAATAAAATGCAGCAAAAAAAGCTTTCTACAAATGCAACACAAATTTCAAATAAGGAGAGGACCCTCCTCTTCTGACAGTTCACAAGATCGATCTCTTCTGTTTTTCATGTCTTGTTTGGAAGCTTTTTGTCTACCAACTGTTCACCTCAAAAAAGAAAAAGAAAAAGAATTTATCATTTTTTTTCACCTCAGTGATTTCTGTTATAATGGCCCATCTCCATTGCAGAGCTCATGGAAGCAAAGAAATTGGATTTCAATTCCTCCCCTTCGACTCCAAGAAAATCCCTAGTGAGGCTGCTCTCGCCTTCAATCATCCTCTGATTCATGCTGTTTTGATCATCTATCCCACCGCCCGAACTCGAGAACGAGGAAGGGCTCATGAGCCCGAACCTGGCGGCGCTCCTGGTCGAGCCCATCTGAGCTGCCTTGTGCAGCAATGCAGTTGCAGACATGGCAGCAGTTTGGTGAGTGTAATAAAATGAGGGAGTTGTAGCAGTAATGCTTTCGGACAAACTTGGTCTGTTGTGTTCCTCTCTGAGCACTCCACCAACAAAAGATTCCTCCTCTTGTCCACCCATTGGGATTTCTTGGGGCAATCTGCTTGCATTAGTAGTCAAGAAAGTATTATGACAAGACGAATTGGCGGTCTCTAAGCGCTTTCCCGATTCGAAAACCCCAGAAAAATCGACATTATTGTTCATCACAACCAATGCGTCGCAGAAGGCTCTGTGCGTGATGAAGCTATCTTTTCTGGTCGATTGAGATCCTGAGGTTGTTAGTGATAATGAAAAAAGAAGAAGAAATGAATTTGATGGAGTATAATGATGGATGACCTGGAAAAGAGGGTTCCGCAATCACACTTATATTCTCTGGTGCCGCAAATCTTGTTGTGAGCTTTCCAGTCGGACATGACGGCGTATTTCTTGGAGCATTTGTGGCACTTCCATTTCTTGTCGCCGTGCTTCCTGCTGTAGTGCTTCTTGACGCCGGTAAGGTCTCCCAGGGCCCGCGAGGGGTGGTGGTGGGCGCACGTCTTCTCGGGGCAGATGTAGACCTTCTTCCTCACGACCTCTTCCTTGTTCCTTTGCTTGAGCTTCCAGGGAAGATTGTGGCCTCGCCTGTGTAGCTGCAGGTTCTGCTCCCTCTGGAAACCCTTGTTGCAGATCTCGCACACGAATCTGTTGGTCGCCATCAGAGACTTGGGCGACATCGCTATCACTTCTACATCTCGATCTGCATACCATTACAAACTCATCTCATATACATATATCTGTGTGTGTGTGTGCGCGTGTGTTTTTGCTCTTGCCTGGTGTTCCTGGAACGTTTCGCTTCCTTTTTGATGGATTGGTAATATTAGGGTTTGGATTGCTAGGGTTGGAGAATGGATCTTGAATGAGCCCTCTCAATGGAGGAGGATTCACTGAAGAGACTTCATTGTTAATTGACATCATTTTTTGAAATTCTAACTCAAATTATGGAGTGATTTCCAGTTCAGTTAGTGTATGTGTGTGTGTGAGGATGCAACTATTTGGGTGGAAATAGATAAAGTTTGTTAAAAATTATGAGTCTAGTTTTGGCTCAAGACAAAAGTGGAGGAGATTGAGGCATACGTTTTTACTTTTTCTTGCATATTTTCAACCTCTATGCGCAAAGTAAGACAGGAAAAGATGAAGAAAAACAAGTTTCCATGAAAACCTAGCTAAGCTCTGCCGACGAGAGAGGGGGGAGGGGGCGAGAATATTTTTGCTCTCTGTTTCTCTCTCCTTACCGTATATGGCTGCTGCTGCTGCTGCTGCTAAGAGTCGGTCAGGATGGACTCTCCTTGGACCACACCCCTCTGTCTCTATGTATATATATTTGAAGGGGCACTGATAACCACAAAAATTGAAATTTCACTAACAATGATTAGTATGTGTATGTGTATGTGTGTGTATGTGTATGTGTATATTTAACAAAATCGGGTCTACCACTGCTCTTCCTTTACAAGAATGGACTGCCAAGTTTGCTCAGATAATCACAATATAGGAACTAATTAGTTTAATGAATTTGCCCTAGTAGCAATTATCTATATACAGATGGGATTGTGCTCACTAAATAATTATAACCAAAAAACTTATATTTATATTAATTTGGAACTTTTTGAAGTATAATATTTGATTTTTTGTCAGTTATAATTCATACTTAAGGATAATTTGTATGTGTTAAAAATATATCAGTACTTGCAATAAATTGCAGCGCAGATATATCACTATAATGTATAGGATTAGGTGAAGATAACGTAACCAACCTCAAAGTTGAACCCAAAAAAGGTTAGAAATGACTCTATAAAAGTGTATGCAGATTCCGTGGCTAGACAATGGACTTGAAAATTTGAAACTGCTATAACTATTTATGTAGTCTGAGCTAATAGTTTTAATATATTATTATTTGAAAATGAGTACTATTTTGCTTTAAGAGAAAAATTTAGAGATGCGTATTATTTACAATAAAGTTGTGGCCGCTCACACAAGAGTATAATAGTTAATGAATTTGAAAAAAAAACAATACATTAATATTCATTTACATAATAGTTATTTTCCCACCAATTTTAGAAAGAGATTATAAATTTAATTTCATTAGATAAACTAATTTTAACTGAATCTATCTCATCTCTTTAAAAAAAATAATCACGTATGAACAGCCATAATTGGACTGTTTAGCATCACTCTATTATTTAAGAGAAACAATCCCCCGCCCAAACACGAAAGATAGGTGTGAATTGGGAGACTTTCATTGTAAAAGTAAATGCCACAAAAAGGTCATGAAAAGTTTATGGGGGAATGATCACGCCATGATTGTTCTTAGGGCCATTCTTTTCTGTGTGTGACTGTGTGTGTGGGGGAGAGAGAGAGGTTTTTCCTTTTTTCTTGTCTTATAGTAGTTAAATTCAGAATATATATCTGTCTATATATGTATGGTTGGTTATATATTGGTGTAAATAGTGTTCTTTTACCACTTCCCATAACAAATACTACTATTCAATTAAAATTTTCAAAAAAAATGGTTTTTTAATCTCCATTTCTACCCTTTTGTATTGAAAAAGTTATAGTCTTTATTTCTTTTGAATTAATTTGCTTACTTTCTATGTCTTTATGATACATGTCATCATATCCCACATTTTTTAGACTCATAATAGGATTTTATAATAGTGGACTGGAGTCAGGCTTGAAATAAAGGTTTCAAACTTTCATGGAGAAATTCAATAATGGGCTTGAGGACTTAGATTCTGAAATTACATGTTAGAAATTAAAACTGGAGAGGTTCAAAATTGAGCTAGCCCAAGTAGAAAAGCCTATAATGATTGGACTTTGGAGTGACAATTCTGAATGGGACCATATAAGGAGAAATTTTAATTTCATGACATTCTCTCTCTCTCTCTCACAATTTTTGGTATCCATCATATTTCAATATTAATTTTATAATATTTATTTTAAAAATAAAAAATACTACTATTATATAATGAACTCTAATTAATACTTACTAAAAATGAAATTAGAATAAGTTATATATACCTATGGATTATTTAACCCTTATTATGAATTATTAATTGACGCAATGCAAAATAAATATAAAAAGTAATTATAAATCCTATTTGAATTAGTAAGTCTAATCAATCTTGAAATTATACTAAAGCATAGAGTTGAAGAAATGAAATGATTAAAAACTAATAAAAATTGAATATAAAAACAAAATTATATGCTATTTTCTTTCATATGAGAAGGATTAAATAAAAATCATTCAAATTCTGCTAACTGAAAATCAATCTAAATCGTAAATCTTGTGAATTATCAAAATTGATATTAAATGAGATTGTATCTTTCTATCAATGATTATTTTTTATGTATAAAATAATATTCTCTCTATAATTATGTATTAAACAATATTACAATTATGGGTTCTTCGATTTTTACAAATCCCAAATATTAATACTGTAGTGATAATAATGGAGAAAAGGATAAGGCACACTCTTTTATCAAGATATTTTTCTTTCCATTTTATGAC
>JAYDZE010131252.1:0-23043 GCA_034509125.1 Monilaria moniliformis
ATATCGATTGCAGTTGTATATTCAGTGGCGCCAAAAATGAGTTCAGGAGCACGGTAGTATCTTGAACATATATAGGAAACATTGGGTTCTCCTTTCACCTGATGAACAAACCAAAGGAATGAACAATAAGACACTATAGCTGATTACTGATGTTGGACAAAAGCTTACCAGAACTTTGGCACTTCCAAAGTCACAAAGTTTTAGTTGATGCGTATGCGGGTTTACCTGAAAATAAACAATAGAAGTTTCAGCTTCTCAAAGAAAACACCATTGACCAATTGAGTTTTCAGTCACCTGAACATATAAAAGGTGTGTAGATCATTTTTCTTTTCTTGACCAAGTGGGTATTAATACCACATCTCAACTTATAGTTACTCATTTACATATAAGAGAACCCGAGCAATCTATAGATATATGAAATCATATGGAATATACAGCTACACATTCCATTACCAAACCAGTCACAAGATTCTACATTTTAAATCAGTAGTAATTAACTATCTCGTAAACAAGCTATGCTTGCTTCTACATCAAGAAATAAATGCACGACTTATTTACATTTTTTGTTTCTCACCATATTCATCAACTCCCAGCATTGCATTCAACTATGAGGAACATTAAAGGAAGAAAAGTAATGGTTTAACTTAAAGTAGGCTATTTGGTCCACATCAAAATAAAAATTATCTTTGTTATCATATTTAATGGTTATAGTGCATCCAGAATCACATTAAGAATGACAAGCATGGATAATGGACAGTGCTATGACAAACGTGGTTAGCTAATTAAGATGGAGCTCGACTTAGAACACCTTACAGTTTTTATTGTGAATGTTTGCAAAAAAGAAAATTGGTACATAGTGATGTAAGATTCAAAGCACTTGCACAATTCTTATACTATTTTAATATAATTTTCTCCTATCTAATTGGGTAAATTACAATGTGATGAATGAGAAACAAAACTATTGAAATTAACATTATCAATACAACCCTATCTATAAGGGATAATTGATATTTAAACCACAAACTTTGACCCAATTTGCAATTTCGACCTGACTTTTAGCAAACAAGTACCTATCCTTTATTGCCTTTAACATAAAATCATCTAAACACTGGGAATGACTTCCGGCTCACACAAGCTTACATCATAATATCATGCATGTTCTATTTTCAATCTTCTAATCATAAAGATAATTGCCTAACCGTGGACAAGAACACACCTAAACAAATATTAAAAGTTATGTAGAAAGGAAATGTTCCAGAAAGGTTATTGTATTCCACCACAGTCTCAGCTAAAGAAAAAGCAGATTTAATTACCAGCGATTTTATTGAAGAAACAATCTGATAATTATTTGTTCGTAAATGAAGGTGATTGGGCTATAATCATTTCACCCGTCATCCATAAGGAATATACTTACAAGTAAATTTTGAGGCTTGATATCACGGTGACAAATGCCAATACAATTATGTATGTAAGCAAGGGCTCGACATATCTGCATAAAGAGATAGAGTTTGTGACAAAGAGATCTAGAGTTTGTGACAAAGAGATCCTAAAAGAGGGTAAATCGTTAAATGAGAACAACAATGCAAAAATATCATATCATATTGGCATCTGCAAATTTTTCCTTTTTATGTTTTAGCTTAGAAGATAAAACTCTTGACAATTTCTTGTCCAAACATTTGACCGTAGTGACACTCAATTTATACAAATATATAATTAAAGTTCTTCAAATATATGCAGCAGCCTCCTCTTCCAGTGTGCAAAATTAAAAATAACAAATAACTCTTTTGGATAAGAGTAATATAATCAACCACAAAAGAAATATAAATACAAAAAAGCTGAAGAATCTCAAATTGATACAAAATTTTGATAGTATGTGTGACTATAACTTTGATTAGCTTATATAGATATGACAAGAAACTTCAAAATAGAGCATATTAAGCATATTGGTTTTAGAATCATGTTGTACAATTCATCCAAAAGTAAAATATTCACCCAACTAATCATGTCAAGAAGCTATTATAAGTTTCAAGTTTGCAAGGTCTGAGAATATAGACCCTTGGTATCGATGAAATGAACTGGTTTATGGCTCAATTCATTATTGCTTTCTCTGAGAAAGATACTTCTAATTATGTCAACAACTGAATGGAAACAAATGAAACAACCAACAAATTACTGGTGTGAAGTTCCCTCCATTACTTATTCATAAGTTTAAATGTAAACAGAACAGTCATATAATTAACAGATAAACAGAAACAGCTTCATGGCACCAACTATATCTCCTAGCATTTCTAGTGCAAGTGAACCAAATTGAGCTCACATGTGCAAGAAAAGAATCAGAAAAACTTCCAAATGCAGGGATGCAAGGAAAGATATCAAAAGTTAAATCAATATCCCCAAGTGAAAGGAATAAAATCACACACGCACACGCACACGCACACGCACAATACAAATAGTTTCTGCATGCCTGATATGTGTAAAGTTTGACGTATATCAAAGGCATCCTCTGGTTCATCCTGCTGTACTGTCGTGCAATCCGGTTAACAGTTTCAGGAACATATTCTAAAACGAGATTTAGGTAAAGCTCTTCCTTCTCAGATTTTGCAAAAAACGAATGTTTTAGAGCTACAATATTGGGATGGTCCAACATTTGCATAATCTGCAACTCTCTATTCTTGTAGCGTTTGTCCTGAAGAACCTTCTTGATAGCAACTATTTCTCCAGTCTCTCTGCATTTTGCCTGTTAAAAACAGTTCCAACTAAGGTGGGACACAGAAGCATAGACCAGATAATTGTCATGACATAAACACTGCAGAATGGCATACTTGAAAGACCACTCCAAATGAACCAGTTCCAACAACATGTTCTGCTATATAGCTTACCACCTGTCAACCCAAATAAAGCATAATTATCTTCAAGGATTATCTTCAGCATCTAATGTGATACTTCTAAAATTAATCTCAACCAACCTGCTTGGATTGACCATTCCGGCCACCAATGGTGGTCCTTATTACATGCCCTGTTTCAGCACCCACACCATCAACTACATCAGGTTCACTGTCCTGCTTTACAAGGGATATCTGTCACAAGTTTTAAAACTAACTAGACACAGAAGCAGGTAATCAAGGTCAAGCAAGTGAAAGTATAAACACAAGGCTAAACACATCAGTAAGTGAGCAATGAAGATGCCATGCACTTACCCTATCATCATCAGGGTCCACTCTGTCCCTCAATCTCATTTCAAGCATCTCTTTTCCCAGCCAGTCAACTGAACTAGAGACTTTGAAGCCATTATTAGCAGATCTCGAACTTCCAGCTCCTCCATGTCCTAGGCCAGCAGATGCCATGAGTGATGAACAACAACAACCTCTCCAATTTTTTATGATGTACCACTCCTTGTCATGATCCCAATCTTTGTCTAGATAAATGCAAAAGTTGCAAAATAACAAACTTCATTTAATGAGATAATGGGTGAAGGAAATGTGGTTGGTGTACCACATGTAATTGCAAGAAGAACATTGTCCATATAAATCTAATTACTTCATCCATTGTCTATAGCACAGGATAAACATAAAATACCATATAATATAGTTTTATTAATGCTGTGGAGATAGAGGGAGATCAAATTTGACTCTGTCTGTAATGCACAAGGATGTTAGCCGAGCTCTAACCCATTAATGGAAATGTTGGATAGTTTGGCTCGGGCACCCTTGTCTGTCAGGTATCTGACAGAATGTCAGGTATTTCTGTTAATTCTTCTTCTATATTTATTGTTGTTTTGAATTTTATGAGACTGCAATTGACAAATTGTGTCCACAAGTGATAAAATGCCTTCCTACTTACCTGTTGTAATGAATAAACTAAAAATCCAACCATCGATGAACCGAACGTATTGGATAAGTGCAGTTCATTATTTTACCAAAATTCGCAGTTCCGGAAACACGTATTATTAAAAACTGTTAAATACAACTAACTAATCAAGCGACCCCAATGCAAAAACCAAGTCGAACTTTTCACCAACCAAGTTCAATGTTTGGAAAACAAAAGTAACTAAGCAAGCAACAATGTGCAATCAGCCAAAAACCTAGCCTTTTCAGAACATTAGATACAATCGGGTCATCAATTACAATCAGCAAAGCCAGTGCGAAGAACAACTCTAAAAAAATCGCACCTTCTGCTACTTCTAGCGCTCTCCAGTCTCAGATCTTAGAGTTTGGGAGGGTATTTGTGAAAATAGACTAATCGAACCTCTTCGGAGTTGGAGCTTTCCTAGAATCTATTTGGAAACCGGAGCTCTGCGTGGACTGTGGAGAGGCGATGTGACGGAATGGTGAGAGGGCATGGCAGTGTTGGACCGCCGAGCGGAGAAGGAAGAGGAAAGGGGGCGCGTGTGAACTCTCGGGTGAGATGAGCTGCAGTCCCTGAATTGCTGATAAAGTTAAAAGGAGAAATTCGTTTTTAGGTACTAACTGGTCTGTCTTTCCCAGAGACCTCTAAACAGTTTTCTTTAATTTTCTTTCAGTTTTAAATAGTGCTTACATTATTATAAAACAAATAACATATTATGTTAATTATCTGTTAGGTTCCTTTGGTAGCCTAGATAAGATAAGGTGATATAAATAAATTAGGACGAGCTTTAGATAAAAAATCACTGTTGCAACAAGATAAATATTTAACCAAAGTTGAACAGGATCACATGGCTATTCAAAAATCTAATCTTCTCACTAATTGCCAGCAATTCCAATTTCCAAGACACAAAATCATAATCAACTCAAGGCGCGCGCACACACAAAGTTCAAAGTTGCTTGCTCCATTTCCTCCAACTATGAATGAATTCATGAGATCTTATGAAGGAAATTGGATTATTTAATAAAATAAATAACTTGTCGTCAGCCATTTCCTATTTGGATAGGAGGTCCTCTGCGTCAATAGATATGGAGGTTTCTAGTGAAATACCATACTCAAGTACATCAAAAAGTGGTCATGCTCTGAAAAGAAAAAATGAAAAAATGGTCAGGCAAAAACTGCAAAAAGTAGTCTGGCCTCAAATAGTGCTTTTGTGAAATTACATTTGTATTCTTAAAGGATTTATGGACATTTTTAAAAAAAATATGTCAAAATATGAAAAATAATCTAAAATAATATTAATCTCATTTTCATGTATCTTAAATGTGCACTTTCATTTCTAGAGATTGCAAATATGCAAATCATTATCTTTAGGGACTTAAAATTAATGATTTTCTTTATTTTTTTAATTGGGCATTGATTTTCTAAAATTATATTTGAAAAAAAAGCATTTTAAACATCCCAAAATGAAGCCCAACCGCACGACGCGCAAGTGGTGCATACACACGACACCAATAGGCTGGGAACGCGCGAGTGGCGCGCAAAAAACGCAGGCCCGGGCGAGTAACGTGTGCATGCGAACATTTACACAGGACCCTGTGGAATACGTTGTGCATGCACGCATGCCCTTATTTTTTAGAACTTTGGGGATGAACCACGCACATTGTTGCGCATGCCTTTAATTTTTAGAACTTGGAATACGTTGTGCATGCACGCATCCTCTACGGAATTGCGGTGGGTGCAACATCTCATACGGCCTTCAATGCATATATGACCAACAAAATTAACTCTGCATGACCAATCAAGTTTGTAACACAATGCAACAGCCCTAAAATTAGTTCACTCTGAAGGATTCGTTATTTCACAACCAGTCGCTTTTGAAGTTAACAGACCAAGCTTTTGAAGTTAGAAATGCATTCTAGTGAACGCTCAAAATCACCGTCATCCAAGGCAATCATCAAACAGCAATAACCAGGAATTCCAGTCCAGGAAGCACTATTGATGCACAGACCAGTAACCCTAAGCATGGCTTCCCGGATATTTGAGTCATCAAGCTTAAATTCATAAGTGCTTTCACCTTTGTTTATCTTGATGGTCTTGCCAAGGAAAGTTGATGGCTTTGCAATAATGGATACACCCGCTTGAGCTTCAAGAACCTCCCAGCCACAACCTTCCAACCTCTGTACAGAAAGAGCAGAAAAAACATTGGTGTGAGGCAATGTTACTACTAGACAGCAAATCATCAATTACTGAAAGGAAGGACACAAGAAGCAAGACACACGTCTATAGGATAGTAAGGATTATAAACCAAATTAAGCAGGATGTTTCAGCACACCTTAAATAACATTTACGAGATGCATTCATTTACCTGTTTCAATTGTTTATATCTACCTCCCAAGAATTCTTTCAGCTCAAGAGTGGAATTCAGTAGATCCCCTGTTCTCTGATCTTTAAGATCCAATAACTTTTTAACAGTGTATTTGATAGTTCTATGAGGTTTGCTTAATCCTGCAAAGCTATGGAATGTCTCAATCAGAGAGGGCTGATTGATGAGCAGATACCCAAATTTTATCCCGCCAGTCAGCATCTTAGAGAATAGGCCCCCAAGAAGAGCTGTGCAAAAGTTTGGTTGAGCAGAAGAGAGTTTCTCCAGGGTACCTGCCAAATTCCAACCCCCAAATCCCTTGGAGTTAAACTCAACCCCTGAGAATGAAGTATCTAGAATAACCCTTGCTCCAAACTTGGCACAAACCAATAATAATTTATTGATCTCTTCATTACTGTACAGCAAGCCAGTGGGACTGATAGTAGGACCACAGATGTAAACCCATGGTTTATTAATATTCTCCACCGCTCCAGTAAGTGTTTTTTCGGTCAACTTGTATCCTACTTCTGGGTTGGTTGGAATGTTTGCAATTTTTGCATTCAAGAATTTCGCAGCAGATAGATAATTTCCATTTGAACCAGTAGGAAAGCACAATGTTCCACCCTCCTGGATGCAGCAAAGTACCAACTTATTGAAAAGTGCCACGGTACTGTCTGCATATATGAACTCAGAGTTGCTGTCTGATGGAAAGCCGTAACTGGTGCTAATCATTTGTCTAATTCCACAGGTAACATCAGTTTCAGACTCTGAAATATTCTGTCTAGCAAAACTCTCAAAGATGGAAGCCTTGACAGGTGTTGTTATAGGCAAAAAGCTTTGGTTGACATCCATATGCACTACAGGAAATTCATCAGATTCATTCACTGCCAACTCAGCATGATCAAGTATGGAGATAGCAGAACTAGAGAAGCCATTGACCTCAAAAGCTCTTGTCTTCTCAACACTCCTCTGGAATCGATAAAGATATTTCATAGTGTCAGATTACCTCAAAGATATTGTAATTGGGAAAATTACACTTTAATACCCATTGACTTTTTCACAATTACATTCCGATCTAACAGAAATAAGAATATTACATACCCAAACTATCAATCTTTTAACAATTAATATCCTGAGGTTTGATTTTCAGAGACAAATCATACGTGGCATGCTGGAAGTTGAGCTGAACTTTAACAAAAAAAATAAAAAATGAGTTCACATTAAAATGTTATTTTGATGCCAAAAATAAGATGTTTGTGGTTGATGTGAGTTTTAAATTGTACTTTATTGCATCAAAATGACAATATCATTTTGATGCCAACTCAATTTTAATTTCCTTTGTTGAAATCCAACTAATCTTCTTGAAATATGATTTTTGTCGCCAAAAATCGAACCCCATGATGTAATTATTAAAAATGTTATAGTTCCGGTATTTCATTGTTATTTCCCTTTAGATCACGATCACGACATAATTGCGAAAGGACCAATAGCTTAAGTATAAAAGGGTAATTTGCTCATTCTAATTCTCACTATAAGAGTCCCTTTGATTCAACTTTTAGTTATTGCACTAAAACAAGATCTATTAAGTCTTCTTTATACTGAATGTATAAAATGTATGAAACCTTTATTGCAAAATGCAACTGACTTAGCATCTTCTATTATTCAGAATCTTAAGATAGTCATGAAAACACTGTTCAAGAGACCATCTACTAGAATTTTAAAGATAACTTCGAAGTAATAGTTTGAAGTATGAGGTAGCACAGGTAAAATGTGAGCATATCATCATAAGGCAACAGTGAGGAAAATCCTAAAATGCTACCTTATTGAACTTATGATAATTAAAAAACATGACTCAAGTACCAACTTACTCAATCGAAGGTCTAAAAGAACTAGAACCAAAATTTATTGATAAAGAAAGAAGAGCACAATTTCATTTTAGTTTCTTCAGAATTTAAATCACTTTGTTGATCTTAACCATCAAACAACAAAGCAGGTTGCTTTGGTAATATGTTGAGCCTAACTCCATAAAGTCTATCGTTCTGAATCTCCTAAGAGCACACCATAAAAGTAATGCGATGATTTGAAAGAGATGAGCAATGACATTATGTAATATTAATACAAACTAACCTCAGCAAGTGAGTGTCGGTCAGCAAGTTGGAAAGCTAGAAGCTCATGAAAAAGACAGCCATAATAGTACTGGCTAATAACTGAAGAATTCCCTTGTAAGAGTTCAACAGTTTTGCATAATGCTTTAAACATTTCCTCCTCTTCTGATATGACAAAGGCCACTTCCAAATCCGAATAAACCTAGAATATAGAGAAAAGGGTATTAGGGACCATATAACCAGATGATGAAATCACTAAGGTTCCAACTGCACTGAGCAATTCCAAAACCCATGGAATAAAAATGAATGGATTGACAATCTATCCAATCAAAAATCCAATAATTGGGAAATAATGTGTATTTGCGAAAGAATTTCACATTCATTTTTTACAGTTTGGATGACTATTTGAATCATCAGTTCAAGTTCATTTTAACATAATATTTTTAATAAATGGGAAAAAAATAATTCATAAATATAATTAAGTGGGATCTTAATAATATTATGTGTATGCATATAGATGTAAAAACAGATTGTGTGTGTGTTTGAGCCAAAACATTTTGATGTGATAATAGTGATGAGATGGACCTAAAGGACTTGGTAACATTGTGGAATTCAACCCACGAAGAGCGAGAGAGAGAGAGAGATTTCGGATGATGAGGAAAAGCCAGAGCTGCTACTCGAGGTGCACAATGGGTAAACCCCACCCCGTAAACCACACAGGAGAGTAAACCGCACTAGAAAAACCTCCTACGACAAGCTCAACTTATAATGTGTTGGTGGGATAATGGGACTTGAACTTTAGATCTTTAAGGGCGTTTCCCTTGAATGATAGGATATCATTGGATCGAGTATTTGAAGGTTAAGATATTCAAACAAACTCAAATTTTACCAATCCATCAAAGTAAACAATTGATTAGCTTGGATTATTTTATCAATCCATCTTATCACCAGTGTTGTTAGGGGCACGGGGCGCGCCGGGGCAATTATGTGGAAATTCGGGGCGCGCCCCACGAAAGGGGGCGCATCTTTAGAGGCGCGCAGACTTGCAAGGATAGTGGGAAGGGTTTTTAATAAAAATTGGACATTTTATTTTATTTCAAAGTGGGTTTTTTTATTCCCAGTTGGGCCTTTAATATGTATACGTTATTAAAGAAAGCCCTTTAGTTAATAATGACAGAATTTGACCTAGAATTTGACCTAATCCTTGCGCCTCTCTCTTCTCTCTTCTCTCTCCACACCTATCTCTTCTCTCTCCACGCCTCTCTCCTCTCTGCAACAGTCAGAACTCCGACTTCTTCCCCTCCACCGTCGCCCAGGCGAGCTTCAGCCGCCCCACCGCGCCCCAGGCGCGCCCCACTGTGCCCCCTGAATGTCGCTCGCCCCAGCCACCTTGGGGCAATTCCGGTGGAGCCTCGTGCACCCAGCCTGGGGCGTGCTTTTGACAACACCGCTCATCACTCAATGCAAACGCCCCCTTAATCACAAGAATACTCGCTCCACCAATAGGTCATTCCCAAGGGACAAAGTCTCTGTGACCTAACACAGGATTTAAAATCTATAGACGTAGGATCAAATAAGAACTGACTGAGTGGATACAGACTGGGGATTTCGATCCACATTGTCAAATCCCCAATCCAAAGTCCAGACACAGCAAAAGATTAGAAAAGCCTTAATGATTTAAGTCACTATACCTGATTTTTCAGCAAGCCACATACAATAGCGACATGTGAAGGAAGAACATTCCCAGCAAGATATTTAAGGACTCCATTGGAACTTGGCAGGCTCGATAGCTCAAAGTGGTCTGACATATCTAAGAACAACCTACATCCAATTTCTCGAGTGATATCTGTAAGACGCTCAAATGCTGAACTGGTGACTGACTCAAATTGAGCCATCCCAGTGACTACCACTTCTGGCTTCAATTTTCTAATCAGCTCCGCCATTGAATCTGACTGCCGTGGCGCTTCAATGACTGCAACTTCTCCCACTGAATGATTTCCACTTTCTGTCTTCTGCAAAGGAGATTCAAGTTGTCAAAATAATTATGTACACTTTCTGTCTTCTACAAAGGAGCTCTTTGAAACCTTTTTCTGGAATTTTTAGATAAACTCCCAGGGCCCTAATTTCTAAGTCAAACTTCTACGGCAAGGGAAAAGCACAGAAGACATTCAGTATACTGCTTGCTTCTCTTCAGATTGGTAAGGTACATTTCTTAATTTTTTTTTTCAGAAAAAACAAAAGCAAAGAAAAAAATAAATAACTAAAACTTCATCGTAATATTGATTACTAACCATCTTGTTGGTTTACTCTAAATGAAGCAAAGACCAACTTCCATAGATATTATCATAAATACTAAGTACTATCCAGATGGTTTCTCTTAAAAACAAAACTGTTCAGATAGTTTGAAAATTGTCCCAAACTCCAATGATGTCTATAAAAGCGGGCTCTTATCTCAGATGTGAAGAAGTTAGAAAAGAAAACAATTAAGACGTGATAAAAGGGACCTCAACAATAAGCATTTACCATACCCCAACGTTTAGGGATGTCAACCATTGCTTTGGTAGATTCCGAGACAATTGCTCATCAACAATGGCAAGACGTGGAGATAACAGACGTAAAGCACTTTCTATCGCCACTGCCCTCGAAGGAAATACAACAACATTCTGGCCACCAAAATGAGAAAAAGAATGCAAATTAGATGAGTCGGGGATTTGACCTTGTAAGGAAAACTAGAAATTTCAAATGAAAATCCAACAGTGTTGCGATATTCTTTCACATTAACAAAGATTAGTATGTTTAGAAAGTTTTTAGCAATACACAGAAATAGAGTAAGCAGTCTAGTGTGAGGTGTTTTGTTGTAGGCTTGTAGCTTGTGGCATAGCTTCCCTGATAAATTCTAAATCTAATACAGAAAACACCTGAAAATGTCATAATCAACTGATTAATAATTATAAGTATTTTACCTATTTTGTCCTCAAATTCGGACTCTGTGTTTAGTAGGAGAATACTAATATTTTATTTATTTAACTACTGTCGATAAGGTTGGTATTCTTCAAGCTAGATATAGCAGCTTTAATAAGGGGTTTAGGGGTGAGTTTTCAGCTCTGTGCCCTTTTGGGGGTGAGTTTTCATTTGATTTAGTGATTTATCGTTCCCTCTCACCTTAGCGCTATCACTATAATAGGTTTTATTAAAAAAATACACAAAGCAGAGACCACAAAAATGCTAATGTATTCACTTTGAAAATTTAAATTCATCAAAAAGAATATAAAAAAGGAATTGAAAGAGAAAATATTCTTACATCCGCAGTAAGTGGAATATGATGGTATGTTCTCATAAAACCAGAGATAAGATTACGGAATCGTCTACTTCCAGCTGGGGGTTCATATGGAAGAAATGAATTCTTTTTCAGAACATTAGCAAGATAAGCTAGGAAGGGAATTTTCTCATCAGCAACAGAGTCATCTTCAAAGGACAAATCTAAACTGCTGCTGATGTCATGGAACCCATTCCTGAGAAACTCAAAAATCTCTTTTACCTGTTGCAGCAGATTAATCAGTGTTCCACCTCTATTTTCATTCTTTTGCTGTGTGCTTGTATTCACACAAGTACCTACAAAAAGTCATACCTGATTAGGTTGACGGAGCTGACAACTGTATACTGATAGAGCATGAGAAATACGACCGCCAGCCTTAGCATAGGCCCATGCTGTCCGGGCACAAATTGGTTGATCTCCAGCAAGACCCATGAAGAACTCAAAACGGTGTGGGCTATTCTTTTCAATTTCAACCAAAGCTGAAATGTCTGTATCAGCAGCCTGCACCGAAAGATATCTAAGAAAGTACATTGTGGGTTTTATCAAATAAATAGACTTATAGTAGAACCTGAAGAACTTTAGTCTGCCATAGCTGGTCAACACGCAAACCACGGCGTTCAAACAAACGTCTACAAACAGCTTGTCCTGGGCGGCCTCCCATATTAAATATCATAATCCCGAGAGGTTTTATAACAGATATACCTTCTTCAACAGCACGTGCAATTAATCCTAAGCCAAACTGGTCTTCAACAAAGCCCTGAAGACAGGGGAGAATCAATACAGTGATAGCAGCAGTCTGGTTCAGAAATAATCAACAGGGCAGAGGCAGAGAAGGCAAGTAACTTCTGCAGTTGAATGAACAGAGACACCATTGAATACCAATAGTAGAGAGGATAAAAATTATCTTTGTGATTAAGGCACCAACAAGAAAATACAGACAGGTAGAAAAGACAGACCAACTTTGGTACTGTGGATGGAAATGCAATCAATAGAAATTGGTTCGGATGCAAAGCAGGTAAAGCTGAGATTTCAACGCCCACCAATAAATATTCAATTTGAATAAACTTTCTCTCAGTTCTTTTAAAAGATCATAACTCCAATTTGTTCTGGATCCTTTTCATCCATGTAAAAGGTTTTTCTTTTTTCGCCAGATAGATAAAACAAAAAAGTATAAACCAAAACATCCAGTCACAGGCTGTTTCTTCCATTTGAAAATTTTAAATGAAGGAAAAATCAGAAAGACATCAGCTACCAGTATAGTGGTTTGTCTTTCAGTTTTCTTGCTTTAGATTTTGCTACAATTATAGCTAAAGACTAATTGCAATGCATATTAATGTCATATACATATACTAAAAAAATCTTCATAGCTACACAAATTAACCGAGCAGCAATTATATATACTTCAGTATGAAAGATTAGATGCTGTCGTGATAACTACATGCAACATACTGGATAGGACTGAACTTGAACTACCATCAAACCTGGAGAGCACAATAGTTGCTCAGAGAATGTAGGAATTCTTCACTGGCATTTTCAGTAACCATTTTGGACATTGCATCTGGATTAGGATTAAGTATCTGCAAAAGAAAATGACAAGAAAGATCAGAACACAGAAAAAGTCTTAACACGACAATATTAATGTAATCCCAATATAAACAATAACTTGACATGGCCTATGTACAAGAGCATATAACTTAGCTAATATTTGCAACATGATTCATGAAATTGGTGACATTACCTGTGGTATACATCCCACAATTCGCTCAAGTTCAATATGATTATCTCTGCAGTAAGACAGCAAGTCAGATTCATGAAACTCAACTCTGTCAAGAAGAGTTTTATTCTCCTCATCATAAATTGGGTGGCCTTTTTCATCCAAAGCATTCATATACAGATTTATCCAGGAAATCTTTACTGCTCTTGGATTAATATCAAGCCCGTAAACCTGCAAAGTGGCATATGAGTGTGTTAAAAACTTCGTTCAACTTTTTTTAAATCTCCAATCACAGTCACAAAGAGGGACGAAATTCACAAGCAGTCAATGAAGACTAGAAGCAAATAAAAAGAAGTGAAAAATGAAGCAATCACTGTAGGATTTAGGACAAGGACCTTTAATGGTGAACACTTCTCCGCTATTGCTATGGAAATCCATCCATTTCCACAACCAAGCTCTGCTACTACCCTGTCTTTAAAAATAGAATCTGGATGTCTGTTGATCCCCTCGTAAAAGGTGAATGACCAATCCTCTGGCATAAAGATACTGGGTATTACCATCATGGTGAGTTTCCTCCTCTTCTGGAAACCTGTGAACAATGATAGAGTGCTGTAAATGCAGCTAGGTTGTGCGATAATATAAGACAATTTCCCTCAAGCCAAAGCAGTGAAAGAGAGGTGAAACTTCATTGATAGATTGCACTAAATGAAACGAATAGAACAAAAAAGCTCAACGCGAACTACAAACAAGATGGAGATACATATATGCTAGCCAACTGAATTTTGTGATCACGGAAAGAGATAGAAACATGTCAATAACAAAATGTTCCTCAACGTTACTTGGAAATTTGAAATATCAAATAGCATATTTTGATATCCCCTAGTGTTAAATGGAGATTTGAAATATTCTCTTTCTTAATTACTCTCTTGCCACTAAGTGGATTCTCATGAACTACCAAAAAGAGATATTGCCAAGTTCATCTGAATATAATTTCAAGAGGTCTCCTATCTAACTCCTACAGAATCCAACAGAGAAATTGCTCTTGAGAGCTCAAAGTATAAGCATGTACATCCTAAATCTGACGGATCATAAATACTTATAAAAATTTGCATCTAATGCCTCCAAACATACTTTTTAGAATAAAACACCACTAAGGGCTGATTTTCAACCCTGCTTGACGGGTGGGTCTTGAATCCCAGCCCAGGAAACCTGTGCTAGCCTTAGAGAGGCCTACGAACTAAGGATAGCTACAGTAAACTATATCATGTAGCGAATTAAACCACAGCAACTGTAGCATTTTGTATTCATCTCCAATAATCCAGCACTAAAATCTAAACAAACTCATCTGATTCTTAATTAGGACGAATTGATAATCTCTTTACGCCACGCCACCTTTTGATAATAACCCCGTAAATCCGAAAACGAATCACGCATAAAGACCTAGCTAGTTCTTTACAAAATACCCAAAATCCAGTTTCTCACGATTGCGTCAACTCCTTATCTAATTTACTACCGTCGAAACACAATCACAAACAAAAATCATGCAAATGCGCGTTTACCTTCATATTGTTCTAGATATATGTGTTGAATTTGAAAATGGTAGGTCCGCAGACAGAATTCAGAGGCTTCCTTGGACTCAAATCGCTTGTGGACCTCTGAGAGAAATATTCGAGCATCGGTTCGAGTAGTCGGATCCTCCAGACGCTCCAGTAGTGATCGGATGGCACTGTAGGCTGCGTCACCGGACTGTTCGCACTGCTTCAGGAAGTCCTCCATAGAAGGAGTCACTCCACCCATTCGTAAGAAAAACGCTCTACTGCGTCTGCGTGCTTGTGTTGTGTGTGCGCCCTTAATGATCTATGGAATAGAAAGCACGAGACTTAATACCCTTGGTATGTTCATAACTACATATCCAAATTTTCTTTTTCTTCTTTTTCTTTTTTCTTTTTTTTTTATAGATGTCCAACTTCTAAATGGAGATATACATGGTTCTAATTATTTATTGAGTGAAACAAAAAATGTAACTATAATAAAGGATCAGGTTACACATTTGCGATAATTATATTAAAAAATAATATTTACAATAATTATACTAAAACGTAATATCATTTGAACTACTTTTACATTTTATTTGCAAAAAATAATTATCAAAATCCCGTCGGGGGGATCGGTCGGAGTAGGCTGCAAATGATAATTTGCATTTGCCGCTTGAAACATGGACATGAGTTGCTTCACTCTCTCGTCATCGGAATCATCGAAGTCGGAGCCAAAGTGGTATCGATTCATTTTGCCAGAAGCTATGAGAAGAAGAAGAAGAAGAAGAAGAAGAAGAAGAAGAAGAAGAAGAAGAAGACTATAGAATTACAAAGAAGAGAGAAAAATAGGAGAAATTTGTGTGGAATTGAAATGTGGAGAGAAGGGGTATATATAGTAGTATAGGAGGATTTAATTTTTTTTTTAAACTAGCCGTTTTTTTTCCCGTTGGGTATTTAATTTAATTTTTATTTTCGTACTTTTGAATTAAATAGAAAAATTAAAAAACTGCATAAATGTCGCCCACTCGCAGGGGCAGCGAGTGGATGACACACGCCATTCCTATTGGACGCAGCGCGACCCGCCACTGACCCATCCCGCCAAGACGGGATGGACATCGCCCATTGCGGATGCCCTAAACTCGTCTCCTACAATTTCATGAATAATGAGCTCACACTCGATTCTCTCTCACTCTCACTCTCACTCATCACCTGATATCGAAATCAAAATAAGACCTTTTTACCCTTTTCTCTTCCTCTCAGAAAGACCTCATAACTGCCCATCACTTCTTCATCGTCTCCTTATCTGCATGTAACCCGCACCAGTCTACACTATTTTGGCAATTCACTTCATCTGCATAAACTACTTGAACGGACGGAAGTACCCCCGAGTTCAAAGCCCCTTTTGAGTTTCTTTTAAGCAACCCCCATTGAAGCAGTCGTTGTTGGCCCCAACTCTCTCCTCTCTACACGATCACACTTTGCCACAGCCATTCCCCTGCCGCAGTTGCAACGTGTAGGTACTCGTCAAACATATCGGCGCATCCACCGGTGGCTAGCTATCAGATGGCCGAGGTACACTTTACAAGTGTTGAATGGCCCATTTGTCCGAGCGTATTCGGTCGCTGCTGGAAGTATTCTTTGCGTGCAGCCAATGTATTTGTTATGTACAGAAATAAATCCCTGCGCATACAGAACCGACGCCTGCAAAACATCGTCTCCCCGACATGACTAGTTGGAGAAATAATCCGCCATCAGTCGGGCTTCGACAATCTCTTGTTCCCGGTGCACATTCCTTCTAATGTGTACAATGGGAGGATCCATCGGAGGGGGCTGCAAATAATAATTTACAGTCGCCGCTTAAAACACGGACATAAGTTGCTTCACACTCTCGTTGTCGGAGTCATCGGAGTTGGAGCCAAAATAGTATGGATTTATTTTGCCGGAAGCCATGAGAAGAAGAAGAAAGACTATGTAATTAGAAAGAAAAGAGAAAAATAGGAAAAATTTGAGTGGAACTGAAGTGGGGAGGGAATGAGTGTTTATAGTAGTATGAGAGAATTAAAAAAAAGTATTAAAAACTAGCCGTTTTATTCCCTTGGGGATCAATAATTCTTTTTTCGAATTTTTCGAATTAAAAAAACGCGTAAAGCGTCACCCACCCGCTGCCCCTGCGAGTGGGCGAAACGCGCCCTGTGATTGGTCGCGGAGGAGTTAGGCACGTGGCAGGATGGCCCGCCATCTTTCCCTCCGCCTTACAACCCCCGTCCTGCGCCTGCCTTTGCAGCGCGTCCTGCGCCTGTCCCTTCCCGGTGGGACGGGCTGAGACGTGCGCATTGCAGATGCCCTATGTGTCACAAAGACTGGGGATATTAGATTAACTGTGCTAACAGAATGACGCCATTTAGCTATTTGATTTTTTTTCCTGAACTCCACTTCAGATATTGACGCCATTATTTTGGTACATATTTTTTTTGTTGACATACATTAAGACAATAATTGATATTTATCATTCTTAAAAATAATAATTTCTTTCGTTCATGAAAAGTGTATAACGTTCGTTCGACGCACGTTTTAAGACAATAGTTGGTGGATCTATTTTTAGTAGATAAAAGGATATTACTAAGGGTCCCAATATATAGAATAAATGTGATTATTTTTTTGTCAATAAGTGATGTTTGTAAGATTAAAATCTAAAGTAAAATATTGGGTTATATTCTAAAAAGAAAAATAATATACTTTTTGTGGAAAAAAAAAAAGAATGATGATATACTTTATAGGGACCGAAAAAGTAATTTTTTATTTTATTTTATCTTTGCTGTTTTCGAATGACTAGTTTTCATAAATGGCTCATATCTTAATCTTTCTGAATAAATTCAATAAAACTGAGGTATTTCTGCTTTAAATATTTGCAAATAATATATAAAAATTTACAACAAGACAAATTCAAATTCAATCTTAAGAAAAATATATGCACAGCCCACTTGAAGGTCACAAATTTCAATCCACAAAGCCAGCCCATTTCAATCCTCTTCCTCTCTCTGTCTATACAGAATCTTCCTTTCTTTTTCCTGAAGAAAGTCTATATAGAATCTTCAGTTTCAATTTTGAAGCTTAAAACCCACGCACACACACAGACAAGGAAATTCATTCTACTCTCAGACTCAGAAATGGCGGTGAGCAAGGAGCAAGTTGAATCAACCTTAAAGTCCAAGCTCAGTCCCTCTCATCTTGTAATATCTTTGGTTTTATTTATTTATTTATCATTCTTATCTTTGCTTTCACCATCCAACTTCATTACTGGTGACTGATTAATTTCTGGAATATTATTCGTTAATGTGAATTTTGGGGGAAAGAACGAATTTTGAAGGTTTTAGTTGGACAATCAAACGTTAAAACCTCGTTTTTGTTATTATTTTTTAGGAGAAGATATTGGATAATGAATATGAATTTTAACAATTTTCAAATTGAATTTGATCTTCCGTTGATAAATGAACCTGGAAATGGTGTGGCCTTGGGAATGTTTGTGTATTGATTTGAGGTACAAGTGTTGGAGAAACATGTTTAGGCAATAGGCTTTGCACATTGTGTATAATTCTTCAGTGAGCACATATCCACAGACTAGTTATTCTAGGGTTCTTTATTTTAAATTATTGCTCTTGAGTTTGGGAACAATTTGAGAGTCATCCCTCAACCCTATTGAGGATTGAATCTGGTTTGATGTAGCATTAACTAGACATCATTCACTGATTTTACGCACACAAAATAGCTCAGCTATAGATGTGCTTAGTGTTCAATAGTTTCTGGTAGCCCTTGTAACTTCCACAACTATATGCTGCATTATGATGTATTTCCTTCTCCACATTAAGGGGTCACGCCTATGTTATCATAAGGTAGAAATCACAAGGGGATCTTTCTATAAAGCTAAGGCTATGAGGGGAGGGAGTTGTGAGAGGTTTCTTCAATATGTATAATTGTACTTGTACCTTCTGAAAGCTTCTTGATAGACGAGTTATGGTCGAGCTAGAGTGTAACCATGTTCCAAATTTTGGAAGTGCCTTATGTATGCTGGGAGATCTTGTCAACATAGCTATGAATTGGATTCTAATGGGTTAATACAGTTTGAGCTTGTTTAATAAGTCGACAGGCTTTAGCTTGAATTCTAATAAGGAATAGCTGTAGCATGCTAGTCTGGGGTCGAAGGGCTTTACTTAGACTTGTAGGTGGGATAGGAGGGATGGCAACCGTGTTGTGTAGTTATCCTCTGAAACTATTGCCATTTTCTTTTTGGTGGTTTCAAATTCATTCAATTTCATTGACATATTGTTTGTCTTAATTGTAATCCTTACCATTTCTTTGTTTTCGTTGTTGTCCCCTGTTCTAACACCAGGATGTTATCGACACATCTGGGGGGTAAGCACGCACGTGATACAACAAAACCTTTTATAATGACTTACAGTGTAATGATCCATATTTTTACCCAACTTTATAATGTTGTTTCCAGTTGTGGTGCAAGTTACAGCATTGAGATCGTATCAGAACAATTCGAAGGAAAACGACTGCTAGAGAGGCACCGGCTGGTGAATGCTGCATTAGCGGAAGAGATGAAACATATTCATGCTCTCTCCATAACAAAAGCCGTCACCCCTGATCAATGGAAAGAGCAGGAGGCTAAAAAATCTCAACAAGATGCCTGAAAATATATGCACCGGGTAAACCTATTATAAATTGGCGAACGTACTCTCGTTTATCTGTTTCATGACTTTGTAACATAAGATCGCTAACATGAGAGCGTCACAATCCTATTAATGCCATATTGGAAGTACTGTTACTTACACGATATTGCATCCCATTTCGCCTGCATTTGAAAAGTCCGCACCTCCAAATAATTTGGCTTAATTCAGGTGAATATTGCTGTTTCTTCCGAGCTTGCTCAACTATATCAAGTCATTCTTATACTAGATTTCCTGCATTCTGAAACTATTTAATTCTGTTTTAGAATAATCTGGCTTGTGTGCTAATACCTAGTCATTTTTCTGTTTCCCATAATCGTTGTCGAGCCAGAATGTGTGCAAATGTCTCTTTTCTTGGGTGATTTTTTATGGTGCATGTGAGTGAGTGAATTGGGTGTGTTATGTGTGTTACCGGTGGCCAATAACTATGTATCGATGGTGGTTCGTGGTGGCGTTGTGTAACAATAGAGTTTTGGGGATCGATTTTCAGTGTCCAACTTTCAATTATTTATAGTTTTTACTATGTTTGTCTTCTAGTATAATTTTCGGATTATTAACTAGGGTTCAAATGAAAAATGATTATTAACTAGGGTTCACGAGTCCATTTTAGGGTTTATAATTACTTTTTTATATTTAATTTGTATTTTTAGTTAAAAATGCTTATTTGGGTTGATTATTCTAACATTATGGCATATAATTTTTTTAAAATTCATTTTTTTTTGTAATAAATGTTTAATTATGATATATTGTAACATTATAAAATTTTATTTCATAATAAATATAATTAAAATAGTGAAAATGGGATACCATGGAACACAAAAATATCTAGGATAGAGGATCTCATCTGATGGATTTCAGCATCAACTAATCTTACAACTTTAGTTTCAATTTGTCTCTCAAAGATTCAATTAGATCCAATTCCAAAATCAAGTTTATCGAAATATCAATTTGTTCCCGGATAAAGTTTTCAGAAAGTTCAATCAAGTCTTATAATTTTGAAAAATTACGTTTTTCTTGGAGCAAATTTCTGAAAATAGTCATATGATCCAAAATGTATGCTCTGGTTCACCAAGTGGAATTATTCATCCAGTTTCACTATGTTCAATCACACATGAAAAGGAATGTGAAATTTAGGAACAAAAAATGAAAACATCTACGCTTAATACGTTAATGGTCAAAGTGAACTTATCTCCAGAAGAAGAAGTTCTGAAACGTCATCTAATGGCAGATCTATATGGAATGTGATCATAGTTTATCTGTTTTCAATGTCTATTGCTTAGTATGTAACTTTTAAGTTATGTTCCTTAGTGTGTAACTTTCAATTTCTATTGTTTAATATATAACTTTCAATTTGTGTACCTTATTATGTAACTTTCAATTTGTGTACCTTATTATGTATCATATGCTCACAAACATCACATGTGCTCACGAGAATCAAAATATCACAAGATGACAAGGCATACTTACACAAGTGGTGGTATCCTATGCTCACAAACATCACACGTGCTTACGAGAATCAAAATATCACAAGATGACAAGTCATACTTACACAAGTGGTGGTATCCTATGCTCACAAACATCACATGTGCTCACGGGAATCAAAACATCACTAGATAACAATTGATACTTACATAAGTGGTGGTATCATATGCTCAAGTGATGCTTGCAAACATCCCTTATATATTTATCTATATGCTTCACCAAAACTACACACAAATTATTGAGTCCGCTCTCCCAAAAAAATGTCACCAAGTTCTAATTTTGATGCATCCAATCTCATCGAAGATGATGAATGCGAAGAAAGAATTGTTGCACAAAATCGGTAAATCAATCGAATGATCGAGGATGTAGCCATTTGTGCAACAACCTATCTTTACAACCTACAACCCATGTGGTTAGAGCTTCTAGGCGATACATTGAAAGAAAACATGAGAAGGGTCATGATAGTGTTTTCGAGCAGTACTTTGTTGAAGATCCAATCTATCATCGACAATTTTTCCGAACAAGGTATCACATGCGAAAACCTTTGTTTGAAAAAATAATGAACAAGCTCGTCGACACCGATAAATTTTTTGTGCAACAGCGCAACGCCACTGGTCGGCTTAGTATGTCCGTGATTCAGAAATGTACTGCAGCGATAAGAGTTTTGGCCTATTGGATAGCAGCAGACTTGCATGACGAATATCTGAGAATGAGCTCACAAGTCATTTGTAAATCTGTCATCAAGTTCGTTGAAGGTGTTATTTTTAACTTCGTTGATGAGTTCTGAGAAGGCCCACCAATGAAGACATGGCAAGACTTCTGCTTATTGGAGAACAACGAGGATTTCCAGGCATTTTGGGTAGTATTGACTGCATGCACTGGGAATGGAAGAAGAATTGTCCCACTTCATGGGCTGGGCAATATGTTGGAAGAAGCGGGAAGCCGACAATCATCTTGGAAACAGTAGCATCTCAAGATCTTTGGATTTGACATGTTTTTTTTGGAACTTCAGGTTCGAGAAATGATATCAATGTACTTGATCAATCTCCTGTTTTTGATGATATTTTGGAAGATCGAGCTCCGAAGGTCAATTACATAGTAAATGGCCACGGAAAAAATATGGGATATTATCTCACTAATGGCATATATCCTCAATGGGCAACATTTGTCAAATCTATTCTAGGTCCAGAAACGAGGAAACACAAGTTATTTGCTCAACATCAAGAGTCAGCCTAGAAAGATGTTGAGCGAGCTTTTGGTGTTTTGCAAGCTCGTTTCGCTTTTATCAAATGTCCATGTGGGATCGTGATATTATGGGGAAAATAATGATTGCTTGCATAGTCATGCACAATATGATAGTGGAAGACGAAATAAGCACTTATTTGAACTATTGCGATCCAACGGAGTTTATTCAAGATTGACTTGGACAGAATAATCGTCAAAATAAAGATGGAGACAAGAATAATGATTTCGTATACTCTACGAATAGGATTGCAAGTCTAATTTCGTATGTGAAAAATAAAGCCCAACTTTTCAATAGAGAAGCTCACAAAGCTCTGCTAAACGACTTGGTTGAGCATATAGGAACAAAATTAGGCAATCACAACTGAATGATTAATCAAAAGCATATGTTTGGAGCACTAATTATGTATCTTGATTTTCATATTTCAATTATTGTAATTTATGTTTTTGGTTTGTTTGTTTTATATTTTTTAGTTTGCCATTTTTTTGCTTTTTATAAATTTTGCAATAATAAAATATTTCAATACAAATAATAATATTATTATTAGAAAATAATATAAAAAAATATTTAATGGTATAATTGGATGGTCATTGATAAACCACCAAAAAGAAATATAGTTGAGTTGAAGAAATATTAAGGCCCCGTTTGGTAGGGTAGACGAGATAGATAAGGTAAGATGGGCTTTAAGATTAAAATTTACTGTTGAGACA
>JAYDZE010131363.1:0-23043 GCA_034509125.1 Monilaria moniliformis
TTGATATATGGGATAATTGAGAAAATTTCAAAAGTTGTGATTTTATGTTCCAGTTTCAAAAGTTATGGGATTGACCACAAGTCAACGAAAAGTTATGATTTAAATAGCAATTATCCCTATATAATAATACTCAAATATGACATCTTTATATAGTAATAAAATAGAAATAAAAGATATTACATAATCTTAATAAGACACACATGAAAAATAAAATAAAAAGACACAAAATGAGCATTTATAAGTCCAATACTCATATATTACTTCCGTTCCTTATAAGCATGCTCACACTTTTTGGCATTGATTCAATAAAATGAGAAAATAAGTACGATTATTATATACAGAGATAGAATTATCTAACCCAAAATATTAGTCAACCGCCTCTAGAACCCTAGAACACGCAGCTCTCAATTTTCAATTTTCAATTTTCAATTTTCGATTTTGTACAACAATCTACGACAATCACTCACACAACACAGCCTCAATTTCTCTAGGTCTGCTGCTAATATCGATTTCAACACACGGTTCTCTCCCACTCAAAATCTTCCTCCTCATATTTCTGCAAAACTTCCTGATTTTATCTGCATACATCATTATTTTCACCCAATAGCTACGGTGCATAGAATTACATAACGATTATTGTGTGATCGAGCGGTGCACGCTGTGGTGCGTTTGGAGAAGGAAACGGGACTGAGCCGAAGCTCCGCCCCTGCTTCTGGTTCTCGTCGCCACAACAGCTGTCGTTTGCTGCCGGAAAGAGGCGCGCTGCAGTTGACCGAGAAACTGCTGTCCAAAAGCTCTCACTTTCGGGGATTGAAGAGCTCGTTAGCCCGAATGATCAGTGACCTAACGTGTGCGTGGACGACGGCGTGCCGAAGATATCAGCAGACCTTCTATGCTTGATAAAATTCAGTAGAAACAAAACCTCAATCTTAACTACCAAAGAAGGAGAAACTAGAAAATCACGCGATCACTCGGAATTTTGGTTTTGATCCACCTCGCAATTGAGATGAGGAAACGGACGGCGACAGCATGGGGCGCCGCAATCCTTTGTTTCGTGGTACTAATGTTAGTAACTCCAGCAATTCCGCAGTCTCAAGAATACCACAATTTCGCCGATCAGCGTGAATACTTCGGTGATTAATTTTTTTTTTACTCGTTTAACCTTTTATTTTATTAGTATTTTGTTTCAGATTTTTGATCTCCTGTGTAGTAGTAGTATTATGGGAGTTCCTTCGTCTGAAATTTCGGGGTTTCTAGAATAGACAGATGATGTTCGTTTCCCTTTTGTCACTTGCATATTTTCCTCACTTAACCTGATTACTTTGTATAAGATATCGTTTTTTATGAATTTGCGTTGCTTTGTGTTCAATTGAAAGTTAAATCACACGTTCGTCTACTGCCTCATTTCCAGAGTGTTTCTGGTGATGTACCAAAGTGTAATAATTAATCAGCTTACGACAACAAAGTGTTTACTTTATCCTAAAAGAAGATGAAGAATTTCTGCTATAACATTTTCTTGGTTTGTCATTTCATCTTATTCAGGAATTCCGAATTTCTTGAATGTGATATCGAACTTCCCCTTCCTCGTAGTTGGCCTAGTCGGCCTTGTACTTTGTTATTACGGGAACTACTTTAAGCTAAGGTGCAAATATGTTTGTTTTCTTATCATGGCGCTGTAGTTATGTTTGTTTTCTTATCATGGCGCTGTAGTTTCTTTTTGATGGTCACTCTCTAACTGCTAATGACTTTTTGATGCTCTAAAAGCTTGCCAGGTGAGCTTTTTGGCTGGACATTCTTCTTCTTAGGTGTGGCGGCTGTTGCTTTTGGTTCTTCTTACTATCACCTGGAACCTAATGATGCCCGTCTTGTGTGGGATCGCTTACCAGTATGCTTTCTTGAAATATATTATGTCTGGTTCAGTTAAGTATTTGTTTCAATTTGTAGCAGAGCTAAAGAATGACCCTTGCAATATGATGATGTAGATGACTGTGGCGTTTACATCTATCATTGCGATATTCATCATTGAGAGAGTGGATGCACGTAAGGGGACCTTTTCTATTATACCTCTTACCTTGGCGGGCATAGTCAGCATTTTATATTGGAGGTAAGCTTACTTGTTTAGTACGAGATGGTACCTTGGTTGTTAATGACATGTGATCTTATACTATTTTTATGTGCTTACAATTTTGTTGTCATCAGTTTATGAACGGTGAACCCTTTGAATTTGTATATGAATTGGTACAAGTTTCACTTAGAAGGTATGAACTGATGATGGATTAAGCAGTGGATTGGCTTTTATATTGTATGTACACATCTGAGTTCCAAATCTTTTGCTAAGCTTTTATTTTATATATGATCACAAAATTTGAAAAATGGGATGTGGCTAAGTGGTTGTTGGTACACATACATAAATAACTGACAACTGACATTGTATTTAATGCTTTAGATTGTTAGTTTCCTTCATCCGCATAAGATGCTATTTGCTGTCCTTTTCTTGCAGGTTCTTTGACGACCTCCGTCCATATGCTGTGATCCAGTTTGTTCCGTGCATTGCTATCCCAGTAATGGCTATATTACTACCTCCCATGTACACGCATTCCACATATTGGCTATGGGCAGCAGGTCTGTATGAAATCCTGCAGTCCCTTCAATGAGTTTTGACATTCTCAATAAAGCTTCATCATCTTTGCAGGGTTCTATATCCTAGCCAAAATTGAGGAAGCAGCTGATGCACCTATTTATAATGTTACCTTCCACATTATGAGTGGGCACACACTTAAGCATTTATGTGCTGCTCTTGTCCCTGTATTCTTAGCTCTTATGCTTGCAAAGAGGGAGGTTGCTGAAGAAAGGTATCATTGTATTTTATAGATGCTCTTATGCAACCGTAGCATGTGATGAGTGCATTGACTGAATTCCGAAGAATTTATGCAGAATCTCATGCAAGTGTGGTTCCTTCCTGTATAACAAAGATAAAAATCCTCCTATAGGCTATAAAACATGCAAATGTAGTTTATATGCAAACTGAAAACATAGCTTGCTTGTTTGGTGTATTTAGGTAATCAGCTTTAAGCTTAGTTGTGCATGTTTTTCTGGCTTGCTATCACATGATCGTTTTCTAAATGAGTTGTTGTTGATTATAATATATATGTAGATTACTGACATATGCGGCATATTAAAGAGCGATTACACTCTTTAACTTTATGAGCCAGAAGTTTGAATAAAAAGAAATTAGCAACAAAAGTGACTAATAATTGAGTTGCTTTTCTACTTGATCCCATATTCGAAGAAACACTTTTTTCATTATCTGTTGTTGCAGTTGAGAGATTTTCCAGTTATAATAAGCTGATTGACGAGTTGCTTATTACCTTTTGTGTTCAGGGTCAGCTTACTGCAGATGTGGAAAATATCATGGACTAAGGTTAAGTTGAACAACACCAATGTGGAGACTATCTCGTGTGAATACTCTGTCGCACCTGTGGATGAGGAACGAGTTAAGCAGTAACTCACCACTTTTTATGACTTTTTGTATACTTTTGAACGTTGCACTTCCTACACAATGCTAACTTAGCTTTGACTTGAATTACGTAAATATACAAACGCTGTAAGTTTTCATTAAAAAGTGGGATAAAGGTGCTTCGACCACTATATTTCCATGCAGAAACTTCTCTCATTGCTGAAGGCGTATGAATATTCTAGTAAGGGTTAATTATCTATAAATATACGAAGTATATCTAAATTCCTCATTTTAACCAAAGCTATTTTCTTGGTCAAGAAATATATGAACTTCTAATTTTGTGGAATTTGAGCTCGAATTAGAACTCCGTCCACACGGAGGGATTATGGCATGTTCAAGTTGTGGAAGGATTATATTTATGACCACCAATAGTTTGTTTAAGCTAGTCTCATTAGTCCAACCTTGACGCTCGCTCTTACAGTCACACTATGTATGATTAAGGAGATCTGTTGTCTGCATAATTTTTATATATTTATCTGATTGTGTTTGTTTCCCAACTTCATCATTTTCCAAATTCAAGTTGCAGCGGATGAAAGATTGACCATTAACACTAATTATTGTTTGGCTTTCAATGCTACCTTATCCAAATAACTAAAACACACTATTTCCCTTCAATCAATAGAGGGTTCAGGTTACCACGATTATGGGGTAAATGGATAATTATTATTAGTCATTTATTAAAAAAAGAGTCTCATGTATGTGTTCAAATATCGGAATATTCCGAATAGATGGCAATGCAATGTGTGAGGTATCAAAACTTCGGCTAGCATTATTTCTGTTCACTTGTAACTTCTTTCTTTACTTCGGAGGCAAATATTGAGTATTTGCATCAATACTTAATTGTTGAGAATGCTTGTGATTTATCTATTCTTTAATTTAAACACATAAAATGGATGGATAAACCAGTTAGGGCATAGTATCGCAATATCTGCCTTAAGCATTATCTTATTAAGCACTCACTATTCACATACTTCATTTTTTTCTCAACATGCCACTAAGCATTATTTTCTTGAGCACTCATTATTCACGTGGCTTACTTACATTTTCTTGTTTTTTCTTATTCTTAGTTTTTATAAATTATGTATTAAATTGAAATGATTTATGAAAAAATGAAAAATATTAATTTCATTAAAATACTTAAAATTACATAATTGAAATAAAAAAAATCGGCGGTGTTTCTCCCTTCCTTCGTCATCCAATTTGGACACATCTTTGTAGAGGGCGTCGTAGTACACTACTATTAATTCCTGCTTGTTGGTCTTTCACATTTAATCTGTGATTTTCCGAACCTCATTCTGATCCGGAATAGAAGGTGTGGCCACCACCTTCCTCTTCCTCTTGCGCTTGACCGTCTTTTGACCCATTGGACGGCTTCTACTCGTTGCGACACTCGACTCGTCTCGCCTTCGCTTGTTGTATAAATTTCATTCAAAGGCGCTCTTCGATCTCTTCGATCCGTTGTGGGTCATTGTCCCGCTACACGACCATTTCTCACAATAGCGCACCATCTCCAAAGTCTTGAGGTGGTTGAGGTTTTCTTGTTGATACATCATGTGCGCCTCCTTCAATAAATCTGCATCACCCCAGCTGTTTTTCCATTATGACTCCAAGTGGTTGTAGAGGGCACAAAATTTGGTGATTTCAATAAATTTGATTATAGACATAAAAAATGGTATAATTGTAATTAAGCTGAAAGTTTGTCATTTGTATTGTATTTGTGTTACATATATGTATGGTGTAATTAGTTTGTGTAACTAATCTACCTAAAGTTGAAACTTGTCACATCTAGTTTTCAAAATATAATTTATCTTTCATGTATAGTTTGCATACAATTATATTATAGCGAAAATTTATCTAATACACCCTTTACTTTAGACAGTGGATGAGACTTACTCATGCCATAACAAAAAGAGTTATTATCATATATTGTATTCAAATTATGCTATCACGATGTGCACATTTACTCGGAGCTTTTGTTTAACTTTTGCGGACTTTGATTATATAATTGTGGGTTGTGATAATCTTTATGCTAATTAAATAAATAATTTTTTTAAGAGTAAATAAGATCTTAAAATATAAACACTCCGAAGGAACTTATTAATTCACCGATCTTGCAAGTTGCTTTAAAAATCTTATAAAGTCATCCAAACAACATTAATCTTAATTAATGCTACTCCTCCAATCTCCCAGACTGGTCGTTGTTTCAAGCACTTTGATAATTCTCTTCATTTAGCATAACAAATTGACTCTAATTAAAAAAAATTATTTAAAGACCTGAAATGAGATGGAATTGAATTCCCAATTGAGCTTGGCAAACAATATATTAAACGTGCAAATAATTAACAGGTCGATATCACTACCTTTTAAGTATGAATGATATATACTAAATTTGGTTGACCTTATTTATTGTTAAATATATTATATTACAATTAAGAAATGTACTGGATGGCATTTCAATCAACTGACTTTAATTAGTTACTTAATTTCTCAATTTGATATGTAAAATAAATAATTCCATTAAGAAGTGGAATCGCCGTCAGCAAATTTCAAACAACCACGCCAAATATCATTGTTTTAAAATATATTTTTCGCATCACATGTACTGGGCAGACAATAAAGTTTATGAGAAGTATTGAATTGACTGTCAAAATGCATCTCTTGCAACCCCAACCAGGGAATCTCCGAAACAAGAGGCAAGTTCATGCAGTACAAGTGGAGAGAGTCGAGTGGAACGTTATTCAGTCACTATCATACATGCACCATAATATCTTTCCAAATATTTCCTTTTGATTCTATCTATATATCTTAATTGCGATATATATACACATATCACTAATCAACCTCTTATTTAATTTCTACGTCAATCTCTAGCTACATATTTCTGCTTCATGATTTGGGGCACTTCATGTTTCTTAGTAATTATCTCGACAAAGGGAATTTTGTTTTGTCTTTTGATCATCCCCTACCCCAGATGTATATGTTTTATATATTTATAGAAGAATTGTGTGAACAATTTGGTTACTCGGATATGTTTGTTAGGATATTATTCATAATATGTTTGTGGACCAATTTAGCTACAAATTTATTGTTTTGAAATATATACATAGACCAAGAGAAATTTATAACCCTGATGATTAACTAAGCTCTTTAAGTATTAATAGTGCATGCCATGTAGCTAGTAATAAGTAATTTTAAAGAAGAATAGATATCAAACTTGATTTTACGGTTATTATTGTACTTCATATTTGATTGGACTGAACTCGACTCATATCAAGCTTTTTTATAAGAGCGACTGAGATACATACGAATCCAAATCCAAATACTTCCATCCCCTAATTAAAAAATATAAAATAAAAATAGATAATTAAATCCCTCAATAAAAACTTTATAGTTAAAGGGATGGCCTATGCCTCCGTCAAATTCAATTGAGTAGTGGTTGCAACTTGGAACGCGGCGCCCAATGCCTTTTCATTATTATTATTATTATTATTATTATTATTATTATTATTATTATTATTATTATTATTTGGGTTTTTTTTTTTTTTTTTTTTATATATTTTGAGAAAGCGGCCAACGTATGTTTATGTTGAGAGTCGAGAGAAATTTGATGGACTCGTTTCGTCGGTTCGGAGTTAAAACAATAAAATTCCAAATGGTAATATTATATTTTATTGCAATATTATATTAATATTCATGTTGGGGCAATGCAGAATTTGCATGATAATTGTGAGCACCAGGTTGGCCACAGAGTTAGCGATGTCTCATCAAATTATGTAAATTAATGGGCATGATCAAAGTAAGTTTAAGCTTTCATTTATTTGATTTTGTCGCTTTATCCAGCCACTACCAATATATATATAATAAAAACTTATATAATTTTATTAATAATTGTACAGTTGATTGAATTATTACTTGGATAAAAACAAGAAAGCAAAGCTACGGGGCCTCCCACTCAGAATCATACTTCCCCTCAATTTTTTTTTTTAATAAATGAAGTATTTAGCTTGGTCCGATCAATTTCTGAATCACATTATTTCTCTTTGATTCGCATTTCTTATAAATATTGACATTGGAGCGTAACCACTCGTCACAATTTTATCTTCTAATTAAAAAGTTTATTATTTCTTTTATAGAATATTTGTTGTATTTGAGGTGGATTCTTGTGCATCTATTCACACTATATTAGTTTAATGGAAACATTTCTTTAGTATAATTGAAAGTTTTACTGTAGATGGTAAAATATAAATGAATTCTTTCTTAATAACAATCGAGATTTTTGTCTACATACGAGTCTTTCTACTTATACTTTATCACTATAGTGATATAGATTAAAAAAAAAAGAGGCTAATATTAAAAGACATCCAATTATTAGATAATAGAATATGAAAAGTAAGAAATTACTTTTTGTACTTTATTGGGCGTCATCAGTTCGGCGAATGGCGATCATTTAATTATTGCCATATGTCTGTGCTTTATTTCTGTATGAACTGTGCTTGTTATTTTGTCATTCGAGAGAATTATGTGAATTGTTGGATGAGCAATACTTATATAGGTACGGGATTTAATAAAAAAAAATTCTTTTTGAATTATGTAAAATTCAATTTACATTATTGATATTTAAATGGTTTATGATTATCATGAAAATATGTATTTTCATAATAAGTAGAATGTATTATCACAAGATGCATTATTGTATATATAAAAAGTTGCGGAAAAATATTTCTAGATGATAATATACATACCCTACACACACACACACACACATTATATATACACACACACATATGAGATATTGTTATTTATATATATGAGTAGATATCGTTATTTATATAGACATTCAGGAACAAATAAACAAGTATTCTCATTGACGGACAATATTTCAGCTCTCATGGGCTCACTGGAAGTATATAGCATGGTGAGGAGTGAACTTAGATATAGAATGAGACGAACCATTTTCTGGATTCAGGTGTTATGATATATATCATATATTAATTTTAGTCATTCTTATATTATTCTTATGTTAGGAGCTATTTTTTTCAAATAGTTTTTGGTATATTAGATATGATCATTTCGTTTATTTTATTATTTGTGTTTCTACTAACGGTCGAGATGGTTTTTAATTAAAAGCTAAAGATTATATATTGCTTCTGTAAATTTACGTCTAAGCCTGTTATATACTTGATTTTTTAAATATAATCTTACATAATTTACAACATGAATTTTTATTAAATTACACCGAACGCATACTGGATAAGGAGTTTAGACTTAGATTTAACTTGCCGCTTCCCTAAAGTAAAGATACGTAGATTGACGTTTTCACAAGAAAAGATCTTTTGATTTTGCTTCATTTTTTAACTCCTTTTTGTCTGTGTGGGCGGGCTCGATAGCTATGTTACGGAGAGAGCTTGGGGAGCGGCGGCCGCGGGTTAGCCACAAAAGCAGCAATCGACGTGGCATTGCCGCAACAATTTCCATTTTTGTTTCTTTTTTTCGTTTTCTTTTTCCTTTTTTCTTTTAGTTTTCTTTCATTTTTCCTTTTCCTTTTTAGATTTTGGGCTTTTTTATAATTTTTAATCGAGATTTAGGTTTCAGGCTTTTATGGTGAATGTGTTTTTAATTTTTTATTTTAATTATATATATATATATATATATTATTTTAATAAAATTCGTATTTTTCGATTATTTGTATATGAATTTAATTAGGATTTCTATTTTGTATTATTCATAATTTAAATAAATATATAAAATTAAAGATTAATAAAAAATTATAAATTAAAAAAATGAATGATGAAACCATAAATAATAGAATTTTAGTTCAAATTTTTTGAGATTGGACTATAATTGCTCTATCCATCTGGACAATACTAACGTATAGCACGCCTACCCATTGTGCTATAGTCCCAAGATCTCATTATCTTCGTGATAAAATCACAAGAGTAATCCAAATTCGATTTTGCCACCTATTTTTGTGATGGGCTAATAACTTAGAACAATCTTATTCCTTTTTTTCGATTTCGTGAGAATTGAAATCCTACCAATTGTGCAGATACATGTTGTCTAATTTTATCTCCATCTAGCTTCACATGATCTTTGTGCATATATCTATTATCTTTGTTACCATTACGATATGTTCTCCATTGGCTATTTGCTCCTTGGCCATTTGCCATATTTTGAAGGTTGTTCTTCGGTTAATACCAAACATGACTTTAGCCTGCTTTTGAGCTTCATACCTAAGCTATCCATTAATGCTATTTTGAAAAAGAAACTACGCTACCTTGTTCTTATCACATACTGATATTGCTTTTTTGGGTCTCCGCATTAGTTCAGCCATTGCATACTCAAATTGGACTGCCCTATGATGAAGATTTTCTGAGGGCTAAGAGTCTTCAATGTATATATCAGATTTACGCCTTCTTTTTTAGTGTTGTTGTTATAGATGAAGACCGAGACTCTTCAATGTACTTATAGAGATTTTAGATTGGAGTTTAGGTTGGAGTTTTGTTTGAAAATACCATCCAAATATTTAGTCAAATCACAATGATGTATAGATTTCAATATATAGTGATTAATGAAAAATTGCAGCTGTATTTTTGCCATTCTCAATTCTTTAATTTTTACAGTTTTAATTTTATCATTTTTAATATTTAATTAGAAATTAAAGTTAATTTATTTATTAGAACATTCTATATTTAGAATTAAAATTAACAAATATATAAATCTTCTATTTTAATACTACAAAAATGTACTGTTCATATTTCATTATTTATTCTACTCATAACACATTCAATTATTTTCTTTTTTTCTGAAAATGTTTGCACAGATAAAATGGAATTCTAATGAGGGATGGAGTATAAAGAAAGGCGAGAAAATGACAAATGGGGTGAAGAGTGGGGGCGTGGAACAGAGGAACAATTCCCTATTCTTTATCCCTCAACTCAATTCACCAGCAAGTTGACAGACGACTATTTACTAGTAGATTCCACCAATTTTTCTAAAATGGAGCTGGAATCACCATTTCACCATCATCCCCATCTCTCTCTCTCCTCCACACAACTCTCCCTCCCCTTAGAGAGAGAAAATGCCCACCGAACCCGAAGACGAAACCACTCGCCGCCCTCCGCATCCGCCGGAGGTCCTCATGGATTTGGATCTCGATCTCGACGCCTCCTGGCCCTTGGATCAGATCTTCGCCGCTGCTGCCAACTGCCCCGCCCCGCCCTTCCTCCTCTCCACCTCCGAGCAGCCCTGCTCCCCGCTTTGGGCCTTTTCCGATGATAATAACACCGCAAATCTCGTCGCTGGCGCCGGCTTCCGCTTCTCCGACTCCTCCAAGATCTTTTCCTGTATCGATTCTTCTCCGACCCTTGTTTAACTGATTTTGATATATGTAGTTGACTCTATGTTGTATTGCAGCCAGAAGTCCTTTTATTCTTGAGATCTGACATCTGATGTAGACTATTAGGTTGGAGTCACAGATTTATGAACGGGAAATGAGAGTTTTATTTAGATTCTACTTAACTGACTGTATAGATGAGAAAGTTTAGTTTTCGACATCTTTTTGCTTGGAGCTTCACACTGCTTTGTTCCAATTTTTTGGGAACCGAATAATTCAAAAGCTGATGGAATGGCTGTTCCATAATTTCTTGTTCTTCAATTCATATATGAAGAAATACGAAATTACTTCTGTATCAGTCTGCTGTCTTAAAGTATAAATTGAGTTAAGAGTGGGATTCTTGACTTACCAGGTGTTTTTTTGTTGGGAAATGTTTTAGTTAATGATTGCATTTATTGAGCTATTTTGTATATGCGGGTGACTGTGGCGTTTCTGTACAGATTCTGGCAATCCTGAGGCAGCAACTGAAGGTGCACTTGAAAATTATGACAAGAAAAAGCTGCCTACTCCATTGATGGGGTTGATGCCTATTGACAATCCGGATGGATCTTGCATAATAAAGCAAAGAATGAGTCAGGCTCTTCGGTATTTCAAAGATTTGACTGAGCAGCATGTTTTGGCTCAGGTTTGGGCGCCAGTGAAGAGCGGTAGCCGATATGTTCTAACTACTTCAGGGCAACCTTTTGTACTTGACCCCAATAGTAATGGACTCCATCAGTATAGGTTGGTTTCTCTGTCGTATATGTTCTCAGTGGATGGAGATACTGATGGAGACCTCGGACTTCCAGGACGTGTGTTTCGGCAAAAGTTGCCAGAATGGACACCAAATGTCCAGTATTACACCAGCAAAGAATTTCCTCGCCTTAGCCATGCTTTAAATTACAATGTACGAGGAACTTTAGCTTTGCCTGTATTTGAGCCTTCTGGGCAGTCTTGTGTTGGTGTTCTAGAACTTATAATGACATCCCAGAAGATCAACTATGCTCCAGAGGTTGATAAAGTCTGCAAGGCACTTGAGGTTAGTTTGTGTTCCCTCCCTTAGTAGATGTACCTTTTGAAGCTCACTTTGTTGTCATCACGATTATCATTTTTATCCCTGAGCTTTTGAATATGTTTTGCTCCTTGGTTGATATTCCTTGCTGTAAGTTGCTTCCATTTTATTGTAGTTAATTATGGTAGGGGCTCCCATCTGGTGCTCATAACTGTAAAATTGATTATGGTGTATGATGTCTGCATTTATGTGAGTGGTATACCATATCTGCAAGAGACCAGAGGAGAACCTGCTTAGTACTTCTATTTGAATACTGGAAATGATTCCTGTGGTCTTCTACCCCCTGCATAAATTGTTTGATGTCCATGACCCTCTAATATGTTGTTAACAATCTACCAAAAATTTATATATGTATGATGATCATTCTATTCACTATTTAGATAGAATATCCACCTGCTCTTGAATATGACATCTGGATCCATTCAGTCCATGGGCCTTAAGACTCCTAGTCGGTAGTTCTTCTTTCAAGCTTGTTTACTGTTTCTTAGCTAACCTAGGCTCTTATGAGATTCATGATGAAAACTGTTGCTGTTAAGGCGATGCATATTAGAGGTCTTAGACATCATTTCTGCTAAAAGATTCTAGAAGTTATTCTACTTCTTGGTTCCTAAATCTCCAATGTGTTACCCCAAAATTCCTCATGTGTTCATGGATTCCTTCATAACGCAAGTTTAGTTCTTCTGCAGGCAGTAAATTTGAAAAGCTCGGAGATATTGGATAATCAAAGTACACAGGTAAATCAGGCTGTTCTTTTGAAGATTACATATAAATATCTCTCTGAATACCTTTATGTATTCGGCATTCTTGTGTAGCAGATTTGTAATGAAGGTCGCCAGAATGCATTGGCGGAAATTCTGGAGATAATTACAGTGGTATGTGAAACTCACACACTACCGCTAGCTCAGACTTGGGTTCCGTGCAGGCATCGCAGCATACTAGCAAATGGTGGTGGGTTTAAGAAAAGCTGCAGTAGCTTTGATGGGAGCTGCATGGGACAGGTTTGCATGTCAACAACTGATGTAGCATTCTATGTGGTGGACGCTAACATGTGGGGTTTCCGTGATGCTTGTGCTGAGCATCACTTGCAAAAGGGGCAGGGTGTTGCTGGGAGGGCATTTGAATCCCTTAATTCATGTTTTTGTCATGATATTACAGAGTTTTGCAAGACCGAGTACCCACTAGTTCATTATGCGCGTATGTTTGGGTTGAAAAGTAGTTTTGCGATTTGTTTACGTAGTAATCATACTGGAAATGACGACTATGTTCTAGAATTTTTCCTTCCCCCTGACGTTGAAAGCTATGAGGACCAGCAGACCTTGTTGAACTCCCTTTTAGTGACAGTGAAACAGCATTTTGGAAGCCTGAGGGTTGCTTCTGGAAAAGACCTAGACCATGAGTGGAGGTCAATTGAGATCATCAAGGCTCCCATGGATGAAAAGCTTCATATGAGGCCTTATTTTGCAGCTACATCACCACCTAGGCCTCCTGTACAGAACGGGGAAATGAAACATCTTGATGCTTTCAAAGGGCAGTTATTGATGGGTGAATTTAGTAGTGTAAATGTTAAAGGAAATGCCAATAGTCCTACTGAACTTCAGAATGGTGCATCTGTTGCTGAAGCAAAAGATGTAGGCAAGAAGCCCGAGAGAAAGCGGGGTAAGGCAGAGAAAACAATTAGCTTAGAAGTTCTGCAGCAATATTTTGCTGGTAGTCTTAAGGATGCAGCGAAGAGTCTTGGCGGTATGCACATCTCTCTAAACCCGTTTCTTTGATCTTTCTATCTGTTATATATATTATATACCTCATATGTTTGTACTGGTTGAAATTCAATGAACTTTTTAACTTATACATTGTTTCTCTACAGTTTGCCCTACTACAATGAAGCGTATCTGTAGGCAGCATGGAATCTCTCGCTGGCCTTCCCGCAAGATAAATAAGGTTAATCGTTCTCTTTCAAAGCTAAAGCGTGTAATTGAATCTGTACAAGGTGGTGAAGGAACGTTCAGTTTGACTTCTTTGGCTACAAGTTCCATTCCTGTTACGGTTGGTCCAATTTCTTGGGCACCTAATATGAATGGAACCAACCAGCAAAGCTCACCTGGCTCTGGACCATGTGAATTTCAGGAAGAGAAGAAAGAGGTTGCTACTAAGTCCCATGGAGCTGATGAACAGGCAGAGGCCTCAGATCATTTTGTTGGAGATAGGAGCACAAAATATGAGAAATTCACTCCTAATGGAGGCGGTATTGTGGCAGGTGAAGGCTCGTACCGATCAAGAACTGGGAGTGGATCGAGAGAAGAGAGCACAGGAACACCCACTTCCCAAGGTTCATGTCAAGGTAGCCCTTGTCTCAGAAATGAGACCTCCCCCCAAAATGATCCAGTAGTTTCACCTATGGATGAGCACCGCATGAAACAAGGAGGCTCACACGAAGGGGTGTATCAACAAACAAGAGAAATTAATTTATCTTCCGCATTCTCAATCCTGGGTAATTTTATACCACCACCCGATGGGACATTCGGAGGAATGCTGGTTGAGGATGCAGGAAGTTCACATGATCTGAGGAATTTGTGCCCAGCTGGTGAACCGCTGTTTGAAGAGCACGTCACAGAGTACAGTTGGACAAGACCAACTCTTCCCGATCCCATGCCCAAGGACTGCATGGCAGCTCTGGCCAACGACCGTATGCCACGGTTTTCTGCAAGGCCAGAAGTGAAAACAATCACCATAAAAGCCACATACAGAGAAGACATCATCAGGTTCCGCCTTGCAATAGATTCCGGTATTGTCAAGTTAAAAGAAGAAGTGGCGAAGAGGTTCAAATTAGAGCTGGGCACTTTTGATATAAAATATCTTGATGACGATCAGGAGTGGGTCCTAATCGCATGCGATGCCGATTTGCTGGAATGCTTCGATGTATCAGGATCATCTGGTGGCAATATAATCAGGCTATTGGTACATGACATTATGGCCAATCTGGGGAGCTCTTGCGAAAGCTCAGGTGAATGACAAGAAAGGTATGGTAAGTTATGATAGAAAATTCTTGTGTTAGGATAATTCATGTGTAATTGTAAATTTTGTTTATTTTGGGCTGCCTTTTGAATTTGCCAGAAAGTTTTTTGTAGAACATGCTGTAGGGTTTGGGAGAATAACTCTTTCTGCTCACAACCTTTGATAAAAGCCTGTGAATATTTATGTCAGACCTTTCTAGTTGTACAATTGTAAAATTTGCAGTAGCTAGAATTAGCAAATTGCCCTTTATGTTATGTTATTCATTGATATATAAATGCTTTTGGCAGCTTTATCCTATTAAATGACAGAGTATAGTTAGTGGAGGTTGCTGAATTATGAATTGATTCAAGTACTAAGTTTTGACTATTTGTTTTATTACCTTTGAATTAGTATCTAACCACTTGCACTTATAACATGTCAATAATTAGCCTCGTATAATATCTGATTCGTTTCACATTTTAAGTTGGACCCATTAAGATTTTAAAACATTTCAAAAGTAGCTGCTTAGCCTGCTTTTGTTGTGTGTCTTAGATTCTTGAAGGAGTCCCAACTTTTGTTGTTTGCACGGAAGTTTGGTCGGGGAAATTATTATAATTTTTATTATATTTTTTTTTTGTGGTGAGTTGACTTCTTCGGATCCTTTCGAGGTGGCATTCGCTGTATATTATACTTGTAATATGGAGTATTATATTACGACTAATATATTAATTATTTAGAGAATAATAAATAAAAGGATTCAGGTCGCTTGGGCCTTGGAGTACCATCGCAGAGCTTGTTATAAATTTTTTAGTTCAATTAATTAGAGAGAGAGAGGTATGAGAAAATATGCAAGAATTCTAAATAGGAGACAAAATCATGAATGGACAGTGTCGTATAAAAATTTAGAGACCATATTCGCATTTTCTAAGTAAATAAATGCACTTACAGGAAAGAGCATATAAAATCCAAACTCAAAAAGAGCATAAATAATGAGACAATAAAATCCAAACTCAAAAGAAAACATTTAAATAACAATAAAAATCGTACAGAAAATCCTACAGTCTTCATGGTCCTTAACTTCAATTTCGAAATGCTACAACAAAACATTATAAACAAATATGCTAAGTAATAAAAGGCCGACTCCCTCGATCATGTGTCTGAATACGTATTTACAGATGTATGGAGATTTTGAGCCTCAGACACAAAATCGAAATATTTCCAAGCGGGCGAGTCTGCAGGATGCCTCGTAGCGCCATCGTTGGCACATGAACTATGCCAACACATTTCAGCTGATGTTACTTTAGATGCATACTACAATCTTGAGTAATTGGAAATTTCTAGATATCCAATGGAAAAATTAATCTTTTTCTAAATTATTGCATAAGAGTAAATATGTAAATATTAATTTCTTTAAAATTAATTAATATTTATAAATAAAATACCTAAAAAACCCAATTATATATATATAATTTATGTAAATTTCTCACTACTCATATTTTTATAGTGATGGATCGTAATTCGGTTAGCAACGCCGCAGCGTCAACGTCCGAATCGTTCGGTCGTTATATTCTGCCATTAATGATGCGTTATTTTAGTGCATTATGCGTGATCTTCAGGGAAAAATTGCATTGTCGTAAATAATTTTATCATAAACGCAATTATTAAAGGAATAAATCAGTAACAAAAAAAAGTCAATTACCTTTTTTTAGGAGGAATACATTTTATTAATCATGAAATGTTTGTCAATCGAAAAAAGATAAATGTACATAAATTGTACATACATAATTATCCCTAAATTTTAAATTGAATCGAATTAATTTTATTTAAGCTAATTTTATTACTAATTATATTATTTTCTTATTTAAATTGCCCTTATTATATTATTAAAGATGTGATTGAAAAATTGGTTTGATAAATCCTATAAACCGAGCCACAAAGATAATGTATAAACTAAAATGTTAGTCAATTGTATACATTCACATAAGATAAATTAATATGATTTTCAATTTAATTTGAAGATAAATATGTAGATATACATTGAAAAAGTTAATCTTTATGTATATATTAATTTATTTTAAATTAATTAATATATTATAAACTGATTTTATAGATAAAATACCTAAACAACTCAATTATGTTTGTACAATTTATGTACATTTATCAATACTCTTGTCAATAAAATCTCTCCAAATAAATTAGAAAAAGTAGCGGTCCAACAACATGACAACGAAAAATGTACAACAAACTATGCAAGAGAATGAGCTGCTACATTAGCTTGTCTATACGTATGAGAAATTCCAATAAGCATACTAGATCACGCCAATCCCTTGATCTCTCGCAGGTCTTCCAAAAAAACTGCCCATCTTCTCCTGCCCGGGTTGGATAGAACGCAAGAATCTCTAAAAATCTCCACCGGAGCCATATATATATGATGCTTCATGCTAACGATTATCCCATGGACAGTTGCCATGATTTCTGCCCGTTGTGGTTTCCGATCGATGCTAACACTGAATGATTATATGACTGTACTGTAAATAAGTAAAAAAAATATAAAAAACAACAAACAACTTAATTGAATACATTAAAGGCGTGTGGATTAGTTAGATTTTATCCTCACATAGTTACCAAGTTATCTTAGTAAAAACATTATGGGCGCATGATAATTCATGATAAGAGCATATGCACTTTTGTAATAAGATGTAATAATTATAATATAATATCCGTATCTTACAATATATATGTACATTTTTTATTTTCGCAAAACGTGATAGTCGACAACAATGTAAAATAAAATGAGTACACTTAACAACAGTGAATTAGATACAATGATAAACGATAGAAAATGACGACTGCTTAGCAATCGCGACACTGAGCAAAAGAGAAAATAAAGAAATAAAGGCAATAATAATTGGATGATGGATTGGTGGATCGATATATTATATGATGATATGATATAATCAAACTCCATTGAGGACGTCGCCGTTTTGGTTGCGCTCAGCATCAATTTTGGCCAAGTCCACTTCCCCTCCTTGCGCTTTTCTCTGCGCCAACATTCTTTGGGTTGATTTGTAAAAGCTAGCGTATATCACCAGTTGTGCCAGCGCCAGCGCTGATCCTATTGAGTTAGGGACCTGCACCGTCAATTCCGATTGCATTTAGAGAGAGAGAGAGAGAGAGAGAGAGAGAGAGAGAGAGAGAGAGAGAGAATTAATGAAGCATTTAAGAGATATATACATACAAGAATGAAAGCATCGAATTTCAAGAGAGAGTAAGTCGTCCAGCACAAGCCATTGAAGAAGGAGAAGAGCGAGAGGAAGAAGGGCATGAACTCAACGCTTTTAGTTGTGATCACCAGCTTCTGCATGAGATCCAAACAATTATTTATTAATCAAATGATTTTAAAGCAAAGTAATATACATTTATATATTATTATTACAATAATTTATAAACCAAATTTTGTGATTCAGTAGAAAGGTGGTGTGTGTACGTACCATGATGGATAAGGGGGCGGCGTACATCATGATGTTTCCGGCCATGCAGATGCTGCCGACGATGTCGGAGCGGACCTTGGTGGTTTTGGCGAGGAGGAGGACGCAGAGGGAGAGCGCCGCCAAGAAGAAGCACTCCGCCACCACCACCGCCACCAACCGTAGCCGCTTCGCGGGGATGGAGTAGATGAGGAATAAAGACAAGTAAACGATCTCGATCACAAAACCAGCGCCATTAACGGTGATGACCAGCGTGCTGTTGGGCTGTACCATAGGCAGCCCGTATAGTACCCACAGCCCGCAGTTGATGAACGTTGCTAAGTATGGTATTGCTGAGTACTGCTCCACTGCCTTTTTCTTCCATATTTTGTAAAATGTTGGCCTATCATCATTTATACGCAAAATTACTATTATTATAATCCCTTTCCGGAAGTATTTCAAATTACAGATACATAATTATAATTAATTATTCAAAATATGAATATAATTATCAATATATATATTAGCAATTAAATATCTGAATTATTAGTGTTGTCGAATTTAACTTTCAGTCATCAAATTAAAAGTTTATGTCGCTGACTTTGATTTGAACACAAGAAATATTTAAAACTTACAGAGGTGACAGAAACAGTATGACGGATATGACATTTCCTGAAAATAAAAAAAATCAAAAACTCATGTCATGCTTAAGATTATATAACATTGGAAACTCCTAATTTCTAAATATTTCATTTTATTTTATTTCCCAACCGAATTCATTTTCTTCTCTTTTTCCCCTTCCCGCAGAATACTGTCACCATCTTCGTACACACATTGTATATATTGAAACGAAGAAACTACTGACCTAGAATGCCAACGATAATACGAGCATCTTCTTTAGAAATCATGGCTGGAGAAAAACACCCAGAAAACCAAACAAGAAATTAAGGAAGAAAAAAAGAAAGAAACCCTAATATTTGATTGAGAGAAGATGATATTTGATTTGAATGGAACGGAAAGGAAGAGAAATGCATGTTGAATTTAGAGATAGGGATTGCATATATATAGACAAGAAAAAATGAAGAGGTTGAGTTTGGTGTTTGTGTGTATTATTACACAACCAAAATTTGTTCTGTCACCTGCATGACATGTATTGGCTGCTAACACTCGGAATAACACATGGAAATACCACTTTCTTGAAAAATAAAAATCGGAAAATACAAAAAGGTCAGCAAAAAATCAGACTTAATGAGGCACTTAAATCAAGGCTCTGAGAATTCTAAATACCAGTTGGAAAATATTAATTATTTTCAAGGCAGAGGCTGAAAAGTGCGATGTAGTAAATTTGGACTGAGGATTATTTTGTTTAGTGCCTTTTTTCCGAAAATATAAATAATAATTTTTTATATGTACACTGATTTCGAGTCAAACTTATCCTTATCCATTAACGTTGATGCGTTGGCATGGAGTTAAATGGACAGGTTGACCTTTTCACTATTTAGAAACAATAAATGTGGACTGGATATCTCTGCCAACATGTCCTTGAGAATCATGCATGAAGATTTTTGCTGCATTTAATGGCACAATTTGGAGTATTTCTTAAAAGAACAAATAAGAAAAACAACATACAAATACTTTTAATTATTAAAAGATTTTGATAGTTTTGATGGATATAACCCTAATAAAAATCAAGTTAATTAATCGGTAATCGGTACTTAAATTACATTGGCTAGCATGCACGACAAACTTTCATAATGCTAGCCGATGTACGTAATTTAAGCTACCGTATTCTACGAAAATATCACGAAAGGAGCAAGTTCTGCATCAAGTGCCGCGTTTCCATTACGTATATCTGTCACGATATATTTGCATATAGGATAACGATGCTAAAACTTTAATACGTATGCATGCCGAACAAAAGGCGGCCGATTCTTTGGCCGTAAACCAGACTTACCTCCAGTTCCTTATACGTTAGCCTTTCCGAGCGGATGACGACGAGATTATTTTCCTAAATCGAAACAAAAATGAGAAAGTTTGTCTAGGCCTAGGACAAATAGAGGTTGGTGTGTACATGAGAGGCGCAATTGGATGCTTTTCTTGTATGTTCTTCATAAACCAACGTTTCGCTTTTTCTGTTTGACAATCTACTTTAGATAATTGATGAAATTCTTACCGGCTCTTTGTGAAATTGGAAGAATTGAATTTTAGATGAGAATATTATGTTGATATTTATATGAATTATATTATACCGTAATTAAAAATGGGACACCAATTAAATTATAGGTAGTTAATGAACTAGTGGTGCCAATTAAAAAGTCTACGACTAGTGTATTTAAATATTAGGAGATTCTACACCATTAAAGTTTTTATTGGCTAGTAATCGGTGTGTAATTAATGATATTTAGTAAATTTAGGGCAAAATTTTGAGTACTGTGGACATTATTTAATGTGACATGGGACGATGATTGGTGTTTGCATGTAACAAGTTAAAGAAGGGTAGGGAGAAAATCGTGTTTGGTGGAAGGTTTCTCATGGTAACAACGTGAAAATGAGAATGTGCCATGGCATGCATTTTCTGTTGCCTTACTAACCTTTCGGTGTATTGAGATGCTTTTGAAAGCCAATTAATATATTTAGGGACTAGATTAAGAGATTGATTATAAGCTTCTTAAATAATTTATAAATTGCTTCGGAGTTTATAAGTTTTTGATAAGTATTTGGCAAAATAAGCTCGTAGATAGAATATCTTATAAGTAATAAAATTACGTTCCAACTTCCAACAACTTATAAGCTCTCCAAAAAATAAGTTCGTCAACCCCAATTTATTTTTTTATAATCTTATAAGTAATTTTTTTTTTACAAAAATAAATATAATATGGCTTGTTATTCTCAATATATATACCCTTCCAATTTCGTCTCTTTTCCATCTCTCTGGATTTTCTCTTTCTAACTCGTACTTTTCTTTCTAATTTATAAAAGCTCAATTATCCAAACACTTTCACAATTTATAAATTCTTAAGATGTTATATCTTAAAAGCTCATAATATATTTTATAGGATGTTGGAGCTTATAACTATCTCCTAGAATTTTAGGGCAGTTACTAGTGTATGTCGTTATCCAAAAGAAAAAAGAAGGGCAATTGGATATAGATTAAATGGCTTTGTAGTGTAGTTTTGAGGATATGATATAAATGGTGATAATTTGCTTATAATGGTTGATTTTGCATATAAATTTACGAAATTTTAAAGATAATTCATAGGCAACGTATAACTCTAATATGAGATTTTTGTTCTAATAAGTTGAACTCTAATATGAGCTTTTTGATATGGCTTTTTTTTAGATATAAGATATAAGATATCAAGTCATGAAATGAACCATATAACAGCATATAATAATCAAACTATTAATACAAAGACTAGATTACTATCCAAATAAAATGAAAAAACTAACCACATCTTGATAAGATTAATTGAACTAAAGACTTCTGCACTGAGAAGAAATTTATAATTAAATAATTGAAAAGCCTATTTACTCGAATATAAGTCGCTCATTTAATTAAGACGTGGGGCAATGTCACATGTCTTACTCTTGTAATATTTTTTTTACTTATGTTACTCTTTGTATTGTGATTTAAGTTTTCATTTTAATTTTAATATATAAACTTCTATGTCGAAGGTCGACTATAATTAGTCGATCGAGATAATAAAAGAACAATTCTAATCCTAGCTTTACAAATCCAATCGTACTTACGTTCTATAACAAAAAAATTACTGCTTTATTTATTAATTATAAATTCACACACATAAGTGGACCATCTAATGAATGAGTTCAAAAATGATCATTTGGCTGATAATGTGACTATAATACTATTATTATTCCTAAACTTATTCAAGCTCTACTTCCAGGTGATACTATTTTTATATATATAGTATTTGTTATGTCTATTTTAGAAAACATAAGTACCCCTTTGCAAGCAGAAAACATAATGAGTTGGTTATCAAAAGTTTAAAATATTCATATCATATTCATGTTTTTTTTTTTTTTTTTTTTTGAGGAGTATTCATGAAATTCATTCATTACTATGAAACGTTAATAATAGACGTTTAGTGAAAAATTTGGTACTATGCATTTTCTTGCCCAAACTAGAATTTAACTTTCCTCAATATTAATATTGTAAACTCTATCTCTTAGAATTTCATTTCATACATTTTCAGGATTACGGTAAAAACTTATGCCATACAGATACTTGGTACAGTGGAATGGGGGTAGGAATGGAATGACCATTCCTACCCCCATTCCATTCCTTCATTTGGTTAGATTTTTTTGTCGGAATCGCGATTCCAATAGGAATCACTATTCCTATTAGTTTAGGAATAGTCATTCCATTCAAATACATAGTATTACCCAATCCTTATCTTCTAAATTTTATTCTTTGACAAGATTACCCTTCTATATATAATTTGAATGGAATTTGTAGCTTGAAGTTGGTTCTCTCAATTTTTAGGTGAAGTCGTATAAATTATGTCATAATCTATTGCTCATTTAATATAATATCATGAACTTAAAAAAATATACAAACTAATTAAAACATATTATTAAAATAAATTTGTGAGTGTCTTGTGTG
>JAYDZE010131474.1:0-23043 GCA_034509125.1 Monilaria moniliformis
TGTCTAAAGAAGCTACTTTCTCCAATTCGAGCATTGCAGATGTTGATGCCGATGTTCTCCATGATCTATCAGCAGCAGCTGAACTAGGAAAAGCTTCTAATGATGATAGCTGTAGCTTCTCCAACAAGAGCACTGATGATGTTGTGGCTGTAGGCACCGATGTGACAGATAAGATACATTGTGTCCGGAAATTGATGGCCTCTCTACTCTTTGCTGCAAATAAGTTCAAAATAAATCCACAGCTCTACTAGCTTGATGTCACCAATAGCATTGGGATAACTCTATAATTGTTGTGTTCTATGATATGATAAAAACCACAGTTACCTACATGTCAAGATTCTAATCAAAATCAATACCGTATTTAACTTAGCTTGTTTTAAGGAGTTTATAAGTTCCTACATTTCATAATAATGTTTTAGAACTAATAAGATGTTCTCTTATAAGATTCACAACCACCAAGTTGTAAATAAAACCAAAGGCAATTTTCAAAATAATGGTAAAGTTTGGAACCCCTTGATTTCATAAAAAAGCCTTATTAGGTCTTAACATCTGATTAAAAAAGCAAATAAGATCTAATTTGAAAATGGTTGCCAAACATCTTTAAAATCTTACAGGCTTTAAAACATCTAATTTTTGGTATTTTATCATATCCAATAACACAGCCTCCAAGGGGCAGCGATTAGGCGAACTGGATTGTAAATAAAATTACCCCATCCGAATCCCGCACATAATAGAAACTTACAATGTCCATCACCAATATAGCAAAACATAATCCAAATCTCATATCTCGATTCTCCAGTAGGAAGTACAGCCTATTCTTCTCAACTCTCACAAATGGAATTTTGTAAACACAACACAAAAGGCTACACCAGAGATATCTAAAATAATCTGCTATCAATCAGAGGGAAACCAAAACCGCATACCAACTCAATTGAACACATTCAAATTCTCCTCACAGACACAAACAGTGAATGCAGCATAATCAATAACTGTACAACTTCAAAAGGAAAAAATAATAATTTAAGTCTCCAAACATTAATCGCAAGTACAGAGAGAGAATCACTAACATGAGTGGATAGAAGAATGGCTCTGGGACTTGAAGTTAACTGCAAAAGTGTCCGGCGAGCACTTGAATTGCGGTAACAGGCACGACATCCTTCCCCTACACACTCATTTATAAATATATATTTACACTTCCAAACATTCTTCCTCGTACAATTCTACTCCAATGAAACTGCTGATGAGCCAACGACGCAAAGCTATTTGCTTGAAGGAGGCCTGTAGTAGTCAGAGAACGAGAGATATATAGATACAAAGACTCTAGAGAAGCTCACTGCGGTACTTGGAAGTCTTAGAGAGAGAGAGAGAGAGAGAGGCAGAAAGAGATAATAATAATAAGGATAAGAGGACTGGCAATTCCTTTGAGGAATGAGGATGAGAGGAAGACAACTACAGCTACACTCCACGCCGTCTATATTATATTTGAGATTTTTTGGGCCTATTTGCTTCTAATAATTGGGCCATTAAGCCCAATTATTTTTGGGCCATTTAGCCCAATTAGTTTTGGGCTTTCTACTAGAGCGGCAAGAACTATTGTATTAATAAAATATTTTAAAATAAAATTGAGGGAGAAATCCCTGCTAGTGGTGATCGCCCCTGCCCTCGCTCTCTCATCAGTGACAATTTCATTTTCATCTGAACCTCTCAGCATCCAAACCCTAGAAGAAAAGCAATGTCGACTGCGTCTGGATTGCTCCGGGGCTCTAGGACTTTGCTCGCCGCGGCGAGGTCCACCGCGGCGTCCGCTTCCAAGCCCACAGCTCCCCCTAGCAAAAGAGTCCCTCCCGCCGCCGCAGCCGCTCCCAAAGCACCAAAGCCAGCTAAGCAAAAGAAGCCAACCCAACCGTCTGGGATAATGAAGGCGAAACCTATCTCGCTCGCCCTCCAGGATTTTGTTGGTGAGCCACAGATTTCTAGGGTAGAGGCTGTGAAGAAAATTTGGGCGTATATCAAGCTCAACAATCTTCAGGTATTGTTGCAGGATTTGTCTATCTACTATTCTATTTCTATCTTCTTTTTTCGTATCTTCTTTGTGTGGGAAATGGATGTGAATGTGAAGCTGTGATTAGTTTTTTTTTTTTTGGTTTTTCATTGAAGGAGAACTTGGGCATGCATGGCTCTGTGAAGTTTCTGTTGGTTTCTTTTCATTTTTTTTCTTCTTTTTTGCTCCTTTTTTTGGAAAATACTGTAGTGGCTTTACTATTGTTAAGAGTAAGAAAAAATATGCATGTACCTTAATGTCCATGCGATGTGCTTCTACTCTGTGTTTGTGCGTTTGGGTTTGTGTTGGTGCATAATGACTCTTAACAGTGATAACTGAAGTACCTGATTGATGGGACTGTTGGTGTTTATTGTGGTTAGATATACTTTGAACATCTGCGTATTGCATGTGTTTTGTTTGATAATGTGACTCGAGCTAGTTTCTAGTTAACCTAAGATTATAAACTTTGTCTGTGTCACCAAACTTGAGACACGTTGTGTTCTTTTACATTGTTGTTCTTGTTCTGATACCATGTGTAAGCTTTATTGTATAATTTGAAATTGGAATATGTTACTTGAGCCAATGCTTTACTCAGCATTCAGCAGGTTTTGACTTTTGATGTGTATGTTCTTGTCAATTTAATTGTCATGTGTGGCTTCTGGTGATTTAGTGTTTGAATACTACATCAGAGGACAGTTTTCCTTACTTATTAGGTTGATCAACCTTGTATGATTTTAATTACCTTTTGTCTGTCAGTTGTGTGAATGAATTTTGTAACAAGTGTTAGCGCTGCCCCTCCCAACAAATTAAATTTGACATACAACATCATTGCTCGTAATATTTAAGAAAATGCTTGGGAATATTTTATTGATTAATATCAATAATTTCTGGTTCTAAGATGCCATCCTTGATTCAGCAAGAATTATATGGTTGCTGTTTCTTGAGACTGCATATGCATTAGCTATTACAACCTGAAGAAACTGCAGTTATGTTTCCTACTTGCAAAATTGTGTTTCCTATTAGCTCATATGACCTAAAGAAACTGAAGTTATGTTTCCTATTAGCTCATAGTTTATTTTATTGGATCTGACAGTTCATAACTTCATATATAAAAGACATACAAAGTTGCATCTGTAACAGCTTCAAATATTTGCTGTTTCTTTGAAGACAGCTCTCTCATTTAGTATTTGTTTAATCTAAGCTAAGACATTTATCAACTATGGGATGAGACAAGCCTCGTTAGACTTTTTTTTCTTTTTTCTTTTTTGACATTTGACCTCAATCATTTTGAATTGTTTGATATTGTTGATATGTAGCTCTATGTAGCTCCATTTCTTTAATTGGATGATGCATTTTTCCATTTAGTGTTTGGTTTACCTGCTCCAGCAACAATGAATATCGGACCCTTGATTTCAGCTTTTTTATGCATCAACACTCTTAGAAAGAAACAATCCTTATTTGGCTTGTCATTTCAGCCTTGAGAAGATATGATTCTCTGTGGAAGTGCATTATTGCTTGTGCTTCATTAAGATGATTGGTTCTTCACGTAGGCTGTGAAACGTATAATATAAATTTGCCTACTTGGTTGAAATTCGAACTGCAGCCAGTTTACTGGTTAATATTAAATTGTTACGAACTTTATTTTTGTAAGTTGGGCTTGTCATGCATGTTTGTGTATAGTATGTTGTTTGGTGACTTACGCCATGCTTGGACATTTTTATTCTGCAGAACCCAGTAGATAGGAGAGAGATCTTCTGTGATGACAAGCTCAAGAAGCTCTTTGAAGGAAAGGATAAAGTGGGGTTCCTTGAGATCGCTAAGCTGCTTTCTTCCCACTTTGTGAAGTCGGCTTGAAAGGTGCTGGGGTTCATTGTCCAAACCTCTTGAAGAAGTTGCTTGCAAGTTCTTATTTAACATTCGTTTTTTGTGGAGACTTCAAGTTATGTTTCTAGCGTGACAATGTAAAAAAGTAGGATGATTTAATCCGGTTATAAATTTTCCTGCTCTCTCTCTCTCTCTCACACACACACACACACAAGTCACACACAGACATTGATTATCTGAAAGTCATGAATGTTGACTAGTTATCTTTCAACTCTTCCTAAACAATCATAATTTGTCCACTCGTATCTAGCTACTGAAGTTGGTAGGCAGTCTGAATGAGTTCAAAACCATTGAGGTTCCTGTCTGCTTATAAAAAGATAATAGCAACCTATAGAGATTCCTGTCTGCTTGAACCGGAGAAAGGATGATGAATGATTAAATACCATAAGTTAACTGAAATCTAGGGCAGTTGTGCATGGATTCAAGTATTGTAAAGTCTCAAGTTGCATACCGGAGCAGCCTACACAATTAACTGCCGCATTAGTTGAGAAGGTGATGTATCCAATGCTGAACAACACCGTAAGGGAGCCGTACCAAGGTCTTGTTTCATCCTCGGAACCAACAGTCGAATGGTAGACTCCATCTAGGCTGATAATTGAGTGCACCTTTGAGGTGTGCAGACACCTCCTGTACAACGCCATCACCCCATACATCCGCTTGCCCACAAACCTTATGAAACAGATCTTAATTTCAGAAAGGGGAAAGGGAAAAAGAAAAGGTTCTACACAGACTAAGGGCGGCTAAGAAAAAGTAATGCTTTTTTACATGTTTGTGGCATCTAAGAAGTAAGCCTTGATGGACCAACCTGAAGCAACGATGTTTACCTGCTTATATCATTGACCAACAAATCGAGAGAGAGATTTCAACAAGTTGAAGAAACTCGGACACATGTTTACCTGCTCTTATCCTTGACCAAACTGATCCTACTTATTGCATTTTAAAATAACTTAACGAAATTAATGATGCAGCGAGAGAGAGATAGAGAGAGAGAGAGGGGACTAACAGGGAGAACGACAGCAGGACGGTAGGCGGTGGAAGTGTTGGTGGACGTGGAAGATTTTAAGTCGCTCTGAGAGAGTGCTGAAGTGCAACGGTAGCGGCAGCGTCGCTTTGACTCTGCTGATGATTCTAGTTGTGATGGTGGTGGAGGAAGTGGCGGCGAAGCCGAAGCCACGGCCATTTTATCCGCCGACCAGCAACCAGTTAACACGTTTGTGGTAGTTAATGTCCACTGTAGATTCTGCCGATTTGTTCCTGAATATCAGCAGTTTAATTTAAAGAAAAAAAATTATAGATTTATGTCAGTATTCTTTCCGCAAATACAACAAATTCTGTTAAGTTCGGTAACAAGAAGTCTAAAACTAGATTCCCATTTGTGTGAATTAATAATTGAAAAAATTTAGTTACTATATATGTCTAGCAATACATAATTGTGGCTAGTAGGAGTTCTTACGTCGGATTTGGGATTCTAAGTTTTCTTACTATATAGTATGTCATATTTACGATAGATGACGATAGATGTATGTAAATTTTATAACATCAATCAATTATTAGACCAAGCATGTGATTGACAATTGCAATACTTTTGTGAATTTGTCAGATATATATAACAAAAAAAAAAACATCATTTATGTGACTTCAAGAAACATCTAGAATCATAGAGGAAAATAATATCACACTGATTAAAGTTTTCACAGACTCATTTGTGGCAGCAACTAGCAAGGACCATGGCCAAACTGGAGGAAGAGGATGACCTACTAGCTTAAGAAGTCCATGGTATACTTAAAATTGCTGGACATAACTTGCTTCTTTGAGTCTCACATATGTATACAATGGGAATCGCGCTGCCCATAGCCTTGCGCAATTTGCTATCCATAGTGATCGGTCGTTAAGGTGATCGAAAATTTCTCCACTTATTTAAATAATATAATAAAAGATGATTTTAATAAAAATTAAAATATATTTTCTTCCTAAAAAACACCTAGAGTTATGTTAGTGATCTTAACCAATCACCATTGCCATAGCCGTAAACTTATCTGTATTTAAAAATGAAATAATCAAATTTCTTGAAATAATTTTGCGGGGTGATAAATTGGTTGGATGACTCAACATGCGTGCACTCATCGCAATTAAATTTAAGTAATTTCTGATTAAAGTTTATAATTTGTTTAGGTTCTGAATGTTCAAGAAAATTGGGCCGACCAGATACTTCAGAGGCTCAAGCATATTCCAACTAGATGTTATTCGTTTATTTATAATTATCGTTATTATTTATTAACTGAGAAGTGAGAAATCATAAACCCTACCTACCCCACCCCGTCGAAGCGCTGCCGCAACCTCCGCCGGCTGCCACCCACCGCCACGGCACCACCTGACGTTGCCTATCAGGTTCATATTCTTGCCTAATTTTGAATTTTTAACATCTGGATTTTCCGTCGTTAGCAAATTCGTTGAAGGAAGTGGCGAGAAAGAAAGCTGATTTTATTATACTGGCTGTGTTTGATCTTGTTTAGGTGAAATAAAATCTGTCAGTCTAGCTTTCTACATTATTGCAAATGATTTCCAAATTCTGTATGCAAGTGAGATTATATTTTTTCTCTTCATTTGTTATAATGCATTGCAAATTTACACTATATTAATGTGATTATTTATTTATTTATTTTAGTTTAGGGCCGATTCGGCCCTGTGCATTTGCATGGCTGGAGTTTCTGTAGCTCGAACATTTCTGGCCCGGTCGGAATATGCGGGGTTGGCCTGGCCTGGCCCGGACTGAATTCTTTGACAGCCCTAGCTGAACCCTCTTCAACTGAAGAATATCAAGTGTGAAGCTTTCTTCTCTGTGCTGGGGCATTCTTTCTTGTAAGTTTTAATTTTTCGATTTTCAAGCGTTCTGGAAATCGTTTTCGTTAGTAATTTGATATGGCTGTTGAAGTCAGCTTAGTGACACTTGATTTGATGATGCCTTTTGCAATCAGTTAAATATTATTTATTTTCTTTGATTATATTTTTTAGCTATTGCATTAGACTGTTAATGATGCCTAAATTATAAGTACTTCTTTTCCATGTAACTTGTTTCTGCAGTTGCTAATTTTATTAAGGGTATCCTGGTGGAAGGCAAACTGTTGGTGCAGTCATGCATATTGTGTGTGTTTGCTGTGTCAAAATGTTCGTGAGAGGGGACATAAGCATTGTATGTCTTCTCGATTTCATAAGCTGCCGATAGGCATTTCTTTCCACCAAGTTGAAAGATGCATCCCATTCAACTGGAGAGAGAAAATTAAACCAGTGGTCGTCCTGAAGAAAACCAATTATCAGTCTTACTTCACCCAAGAAAATATCGCTGGACTTCATGAGATAAATGATAATTTTATGGTGGAAGGCCTTCAGACAACCTTGAAATATTTTGCAAGCCAAGGCCATTTGACCAAAGCCTTTAGGATTTTTCCAATTATTCAACGTCATGCATTGGCATCTGCTTCTTGTGATTTTGTTATGGACTCACTGTCCTGTCTATTGTTTTCTTGTACCAAACGCAAGTTGCTAATTGAAGGGAAGCAGCTTCATGCCCAGGTCATTACTTGGGGTCTCCAACATAACCATGTATTGGTCCCAAAACTTGTTTCACACTATGTGGCTTCCAATTCCCTTGATGATGCTCATTTTATAGCTGCAACTACACAGAGTCAAAATCCTTTATTGTGGAATATCCTTATCTCATCGTATGTAAAAGGAGGGTATTTTGAGGAAGCTGTTGTCGCCTATAAACAAATGTGTCAGAAGCGAATAAGACCTGATAGTTTCACTTATCCATCTGTTCTCAAGGCTTGTGCCGAGCTATTAAATCTTGATTTTGGAAAAGAGGTTCATATGTCTGTTGATGCTAGCTCTTTAAACTCGGACTTGTTTGTGCAGAATGCACTGATCTCTATGTATGGGAAGTGTGGTGATCTGGAAACTGCTCGGAGTATATTCAACAGAATGCTAATTAAGGATGAAATTTCATGGAACTCAATGATCTCAGAATATGCCTCTAAGGATATGTGGAATGAGGCTTTTATGCTTTTTGAGAGCATGCAAGAAGCTGGCATTCAATCGAATGTTATAACATGGAACACCATTGCTGGAGGTTGCTTGAGGACCGGCAACTTCAAGGGGGCACTTGAATTAGTTGGTCAGATGAGAGTTGCTCTTTGTCATCTAGATCCTGTAGCAATGATTATTGCCTTGGGTGCTTCCTCTCATATTTGTTCATTGAAACTGGGGAAAGAAATCCACGGACTCGCAGTTAGAAATTCTTCTATTGACTATGTTAACTTAAAAAATGCATTCGTTACCTTGTATTCACGGTGTGGTGACCTTACACATGCTTATATTGTGTTTAGATCAATAGAAGCTAAAAGCATAATATCCTGGAACTCCATCATATCTGGTTTCGCACAGTGGGATCGGTCTGAAGAGGCCACATTTCTGTTCAGAGAATTGCTCCGAATGGACATTAAACCCAATTATGTGACACTCGCAGGCATTTTACCTCATTGTGCACGTGTGGCTAACCTAAAACATGGGAAAGAGCTCCACTGCTATATTGCAAGGCGTGCAGAATTTCGGGGGTGCTTGCTACTTTGGAATTCTCTTATTGATACTTATGCAAGATCAGGTAAAGTTTCAGTTGCTAGAAGACTGTTTGATTTGCTGGATGAGAGAGATGCAGTTACCTACACTTCAATGATAAGTGGATATGGCGCACTGGGAGATGGTAAAGTTGCTCTCAAGCTATTTGAAGAAATGATAAGCTCCCAAATAAAACCAGATGCTGTAGCAATGGTTTCTGTATTGTCAGCTTGTAGCCATTCCGGTCTTGTAAATCAAGGTCAATCACTTTTTGAGAAGATGCAAATTGTGTATGGTATCACTCCTAATTTGGAGCATTTTGCTTGTATGGTTGATCTTTATGGGAGGGCTGGATTACTAAATAAAGCTAAAGAAATTGTCTTAAGGATGCCTTGTAAGCCGACCCCCGAACTGTGGGCTACACTTATTGGAGCATGTCTGATCCATGGGAATAAAGATATTGGGGAATGGGCAGCTGGGAAGCTGCTCCAATTGAAGCCTCAGCATTCAGGGCACTATGTTTTGATTGCCAACATGTATGCTGCTGCTGGTTGTTGGAGCAAACTAGTCGAAGTAAGGGCTTTTATGAGGGACTTGGGTGTGAGAAAGGATCCTGGATGTGCTTGGGTTGATATTGGTGCTGGAGTTTCTCCTTTCTTAGTTGAAGACACTTCTAATAGCCAATCAGTTGAAATTTTCCTTTTGTTGAGGGGACTGACTAAGCAAATGAAAGATATTGATTATGCAGCTTGCACGGATTCTGTAGCAGACAAAGAAATTATACATGGAAATGATTACTCTTGAATTAGTATAGATTCGAGTAAACTGCTTCTTATGTACCATTGAATTGGTCAAAATGGCCTCTACTGGCATATCTAAGAGAGCAATGTCGCCAAGAGGAGGTACTATTTTCATTTCCATCTGGTGGAATACTGAATGCTAGTGTTAAAATCAGTGACACATTACTGGCTAAAATAGTTCCTCCATGATTAGGCATGTCAGTCCTACCCTAGTTGGTCGGTGCAGATGCATTAAGAAGCGGATGGAGATCAGAAGACAAGGTAAGACTAGTTTGCTTTATGTTTGTGGATGAGGGTTGCTTGCTCCAGCCACTCTTCTCACATTGACATTGTTCATTTAGGCTAATGTTTATTGTTTCCACTCTTCTTCATTATATGATGAATAGGAAGTACATGATGAATTTGTGCAATAAGCCTAAATATCGTGTGCCATCTATGTGAAAGCAAAAATAAAGAAATGATAAACACTTGAGATATCTTCCGTAATATCAATGCAGCATCCTGTTCCCATGCTTGTCTGTCAGTGACATTATGGCTGTTTGTTGATATTAGAATATAGGTTTTTGTCATATCTTAAAAGCAGTCCATGCCGTCTAACACAGTTTCATCAATTTTAATATTGTGACTCTGATTGGTGTGGCTGCTATGATACATATCCATGTCTTCTCGGCTGGACCTTGTAAACATGGATAGAGATGATAGCAGCAAAATATTGCCGTTGTAGCAGATTATGTATCCTTAGAAGTTCCACCAGATCATCAAGAGGTTCAAGATTGTGAAAGATCTCCTGCGCTGCGTGTGTCCTTGATTGGAGAGGGAGCGGAACACCCGAAAACTGACCAGTGCCTGTGACGACCACCTTGGAAGTATTGGAATTGTAAGAGCAATATCTTTTTTCAGTTTAATTCTTAGTTTGATGGTTGTACAGTGTTGATCTATATGTAACATTCAAAGGGCAGCAGGATATGAATAAATTAACAGTTGCATTATTGATTATAGTATCAATTTAACTAAATCGCGTAATTAAGTTATTTTATCTGTATGTACCACCATATATGCTTAACATACTCTTGGAGATAGGGTGATTAATATCTGGTTGATGTTGATTTGATTCGAGATGTTTTATACTTGTAGCATTTACAGATTCTTTCCCAACATCTTATTCTCCAGATAAATCGCATCTATAATTTTGTAAAGTTTGTCTCGTATTTCTATTATTCTCTCTTCAGTTATAAACCTTTTTTTTTTAAATGCATGACAATCAACTGTATTCGACAATTTTAGTAAAAAAAAAAAAGTCATATAACGATAACAAGCAATTTAGTGGCCAAAATGAGCTAGACCTAATTTCGATTTTTGTAATTCAAGGGAAGGGATTTGAAGAGTACGTGGAAGCAATTAAATTACTTACTCGATTTATTTGTTGGGGTGGTTTGCCCCCATTTGACTATATTTCATTTTTTGACTTACGAAAAAAATTTAAATGTATAAAATTATATTTCAGAATCAGACTCTATCTCGTTGGCAATTTCTGTTATATTACGGAAGTCGATACGAAAATAGTTTGGAAAGGTCCATCGTAATCAATATGGAATTTATGAATCGACAGAAATTTACGTGTTGAATTGTAACTGTTACTATAAAATTCAGAAACAAATACTAGTATAATTCATTTTTCCATTATTATAATTAACTCTTAGAGACTAAGATCGAAATGTCATGCAAATAATATTAAACTTTTATTTTTATAGAACACTTTATGCGAAAACAAGAGCCCACCTAATAAAGTAGACGCGTATAAGAAACGCTATTAAACTAATATATGATGATGTGCACGCTTCTTTATATAATTTCATCAGGGTATTATTTATATTTAACCGCTCATAATTTTGTTCTTCAAATCAACCGCCTTATTAAAGAGGGAAAAACCCATAACAGATAAAAAAGAAAAAAAAACAAAAAAAAAACAGAGAAGGCTCGTCTTACAAGGTGAATTCAATCAGGTGAAAGAAGCTTTCTATTTCTGATGCATATATGTAATCTGTATGAATTTATGCTGTTATGATTTTTTATCTTATTTTTTCTGATAGGGTTTCTGATTTTTTTTTTGTGCACTAGTTAATGATTGATATTTCCCTTGACACAGCTTTATATATATATATATTTTTTTTTTGGTATGTTTTGATATATTATGATTATGATGGCGCTTGATGCATGTCATGTGAGCATGCACAAGTGTTTAACTTTTGTTATATTTTCTCGCCTGTGGTATTTGCTGATTGATCATGACAAGTTTCCAGTTATCATTTGTCTGTTGAGGCGAACCGCCAATAAATTATTACGTTGTCCTTTGTTAAGGAAGGAAGGGAAAAGGATTCAGGTTGATCGTCGGGATTGGAATGTCTTTGTCTCTATAAAAATTTCTGATTGGTGTATTTGTTCAAGAGTATATAAAGGATTTTGATGGTTTTTGTTTTGGGGATGAATGTGTGCTTTCTGATGGAACTCTAACGACATCAAGTAGCTATGTTAACAAATTAGTGATGGTCGCCTTTCATTCTATGCACTTAAAATGTCTTCTTATTATTGTAATTGCGCATGATAATTGATATGTTAAGCATGATGTTCGTGTTCATACCTCCAAAAGTAGTAGAGCGATAAAAGGATTAGCTTTTCTGCGTACAACTTCCTATGAATGATACCGTTAATTGGTTGTTCAGTGTCTGGTTGATTCAAATTAAGAAAGATGGGAGGTGGAAAGGACAAACATGATGGTCCGGATGATAAGGACAAAGGGCTGTTCTCTAATCTTGCTGCGTATGCTGCTGGAGCAGGACATTACCCTCACCATGGAGCTTACCCTTCTGCACCATATCCTCCCCATGGCTACCCTCCGGCTGGTTATCCACCACCGGGCTATCCCCCGGCTGGATATGGGTATCCTCCTGCAGGGTATCCTCCGCCACATGGATACCCTCACGGAGGGTATCCACCGGCAGGGTATCCTCCTCCACACGGATACCCCCCGGCAGGTTATCCTGCCGCATCTCATTCAGGTAGCTTTTATATCAAGGGTTGTCATTTAAATACGAGTAAGAAATAAAATGATGTGTTGAGATGCAAGGTTTTAGTTGAGATTGTTGCTGTTTTAGGATGAACTTATGATGGTTTTATGGTGTCTAATCTTGATGTATTGATGGGTAACTTATTGATGTCTGAATGCAGGCTATGGAATGGGAGGACTCCTTGCAGGGGGTGCAGCTGCAGCTGCAGCTGCTTATGGTGCTCACCACATGGCACATGGGGCGTACCGTCCTCATGGTGGTTTCTTTGGCCACCATGGGAAGTATAAGCACGGGAAGTTCAAGCACGGCAAGTTTGGGAAACGTTGGAAGCACGGCATGTATGGGAAGCACAAATTCATGAAAAGATGGAAGTGATGCAACAAAGCATCCCTTGTTTGTCTTGTATGTTTATCTGAAACATATTTCTTTTCTCCCATTAGGGTTGTGTATAGAGTTTGGCATGAATGTTTTGTTGGTGAAATTTCTGAGCATCTGTGATGCTGAAGCAGAGGTTTTGTGCATAATCGGCCGTGTTAACTTGTGCACTTGAACAAGAATGACTTCCTGACTATGCTATATGTAATTTCTGAGTCACTTTGTGATTTCTCTCTTGATGGTGCACATAAATGAACGGTGGCATATCGATTTTTTCTTCTAGATCATTTACTCTTCAACAAGGGATCTTCATTTCGTCAAAGATGGGTTTCAAGAAGATAGTTTCTGAATTTTGTTCAAATATTTCAATTCTTGCTATTATATCTGAGATGTTTATTTAGGAATTGTGTCTCAACATTTGGGATTTAGGTTCATGGACTGCCAAATACAGAGTCGAGAATTTACCATTTATTGATTCACTCACACGCATCATCTAACTAATCTTATGTACAAAATGGTCAAGTATCTCATAATAAACAAACATAAATGCTGAAACTAACAAATCACGCAAGACACTGCCCTCTGTTTGGGGAGCTGCCGCTGCCAATTCACGAGATCAAGATCACTACACGCCGCACGTGTGGTTATGATGTTCCCTCGAATGAAATAAAAAAGATAGGAGAGATTATAAGGAGATAGCTCTTAGCGTCATCACATCAGATTGGAGCACGCATGTGGTGCTGTCGACCAAGTTGCGGAACTCTCTTTTCTTCATTCTCCCTTCCAATCCATGCATCTTCTATATATGCACTACCCAATCTGCCCAACAATCTGTCTAAATATATAATTTATGTTCAGCATTTCAAGCATCGTGTTCGGTTATGTTCCTAGCTAGTGTAGATTAAGAGAGAGAAAGGAAGATTATCGAGGAGATATTTTTCGGTAGTGGGAGAGATCTTTGAGTGCTGTTGCGAGCCTCTTTATGGTTGGTTGTCAAAAATGTACCTTCGTTATCGGCAGCCACTCAACATCTTATTCACGCTACTTGGGATATCCAATGTAAAACAAACAGTTTCCGACATCCACGTACCTATCGCGAACACTGCTTACGTTAGTCTGCGTTTTAATATTTTTTATCTTTCATTTTTATTTTTTGTTATACAATGATTGAGATCATCAATCATATTTATAATTACATAATAATCGAAGTCTAATTTATTACCCTTATTCGTGTCATTAAAGTTAAAGGGGGAAAAATTAAATCAGACTTTCATTTAGATATAATAATATATATAATTGATGACCTCGAACATCATTTTTACTGTATAATAGATAAAATGATAATATGGACTGCTACACATAAATGATGTTTGTGGTCATGTTCACAGATAATGTGCAACATATCAATCGTCTCTCTATGTATATATAAGTGTAATGTCTCAAGTGGATGTGACATTTTCGCAATTTTTCATCATCATCTTCTTCTTCGTCCAAAGGCTCGTGCATATCCTAAATCTTTTTATGAGATTTGTTCACTTGTGTGTTTCCTTGGAGCCACAATCCCTTTCCTTGCCCTAATTTATATGTTTATGATATGATCTTCACATTGTAAAAGAAATAAGTTTAATTATATAAATTAGTATAGAGGTAGTTGTGCCTGAATATAAGAACTTTTACCAAATTTTGGTTTTGCACATTAACTAAATTATATCACCAGATAGACAAATTTTTAATTGTTCACATTTTTCATATGACTGTTAATTGCCTCTAAATTATTACTAATATATAAATGATCGATGTACTAAATGATCTACTTAGATATCTATGATACTTTGATGACATTAATTTGCCACTCCAACAAATCACGATGACATTAATTCGTCGAAAATTGACAACCGTGTAAAAAAGTGAACAATTGAAAAGTTCGTATATTTGGAAGCAGAATTTTTAGTTCATGTGCAAACAAAACCAAAATTGAATGAAAATTCTTGTATTTTAGCACAATTACCCAATCAATTTATGCATACTCATAGATTACATGATAGATGTTGGTATCTATCAAAGGCATCCATCAAAATTTGAATCTGAATTGAATTAACATGATATTCACATATATGAACAGGTAAATTTGTACTCAGCATTGAGATTTTAAATGTAGATATTAGCTAGCTCCTTTTCACATTGAAGTTATGAACAAAATGATGGCTTGTTTTGCAACCATTCTCCACATACTTTGAGTTTGAGTCCAAAAACTTCAAAGGGAATTGGCGATAAAATCTCGGGCCTCGGCTGCAATCTTGGTCACATGTATGTATAGTTGTATGTATCCCTACTTGGTGGGATCTCGAGGGATATATATACATTTCGTGCAATGAATCTTCAAAACATATCACGGAAGAAAATCTTCACCTAATTCTAGAAAAATTCCCATTGCATGTATCAAACAATTAATTGATTGAAGTCCACTTTTCCATCACACCTTTCCATCTAATGTTCCCTCTTTAATTACTTGCAATATATTGTAGCTTATTTTATCAGTGACCTCAAATCCCGTGTCATCCATCAAGCGTGACATCTTCTCTGAAACGGCGAGAATAATAATAACAGTATTAATAGTATCAATACTTAACAACACGTAGATAAATCAAACTAAAATAAGTTTTTTGCCCATCGGAAAGTTCAGTAATGTGATAGCATAAAGATTTTGGGGAAAACTGTTATAGTTTGGGAAATTAATAATTCTCTACAGTGCAACAAATACTTGTGAAAGCTCCTTGAAGGTGTGGCCATGTGAGCGCTTCGTCCCACAATAAATTATATTATCTTTTTAACATTAATTGAATATTATTAAACTATTAAATTTTAACAACATGAGTATCATTTTACTTATTTTAATAAGTAAATGTTCATTGATAAACTATTATTTATATGTCAGTGAAAGAAAGAAATGGCACACGTGTTAGCAACACGTGCTGATGCTTATTATAATAATTAAAGTAATATTAGTTGAACTAAAGACCAGGTAATAGTCAGATTAACAAATCATTAATTTATAAGTAATTAACAAATACCGCCTTTATAAATTAATAATATCTTCAGAGTTAATTTTCTCTCAATGCCATTATTTTATGATGTTGAATGCAACAAAGATTTATGTAAATGAAAAAACGTATCCACGTGGGATGGAAGTAGAAAGCGTTGGGACTTGGAAGAAGCGCTGGTTGGGTCATAAAGCGGCATGTGCTGTTTGGCGGCAAAGTCGCTCTTGTAGGGCCCTTCTGCGCCGCTACTTCACTTGCTCCTTAGCTGTCGCTCATTAATTCCCTTTATCTATTTTTCCAATAAATTAGATATTTGCTCGCCGCCTTATATTACAATTTCAGACAACTATATGTTAATGATATCCTATTTTTCTGTTCACAAAATGACCGGACGTGAAACATTGACACTGAAGATGAAGCCATAGATATAGTGGGAAGACAAATGCCAATATCCCTTTTCTTATCCAGATAAATAAAAACATTTAATTAAACTAGTTGTCTTTATATATATAATATATGTGTATAGGATCATACTAATGTCAAAATGCCTCCCCTAAATCAGAACTAAGAACTAATATAAGTTATAGGATCCGAAAATAGATGGTCCAAATTTAACTTCACGGATATCATTACAATTTTAGAACAATATCATCACAATGGTAATATTGTCTATCTAACACAAAAAAACGGGCGTTGGTTTTGGAAATATCTGAGATTTACAGCATAAAATCTTGAACACGATCCTAATCATTTACGTGTTTTATTTTTCATTTTCCAAAACAATTGAGCACATTCTATACTTCATTTCAACTTCATTTCGTCTTCTTCCTTCAAATCATTTACTATATTATCATAATGCCAATAACATATTATTAAAATAACAAATCGGTTATCATTATATGTTAGATAAAAATATCTTTATAAGACGAACCACATATCTACTCCATTCACGTGTAATATATTCGACACAATGTCATTACATAGTTATATTAGTATCATTACATGTGAGACAAACATACATAAGACAAATCTCAGTTCAATGAGATACCCTTGCCATTTATTCAATACACTAGAATATAATAATTACAGAAGACGTAGTAATTTAAAGAAATAACTGTCAATAGCATTAAAATAGGATAAGAATGATGTTATGCGATTTCTTTCCTAAATAAAGAAATTAAAATAAGTTAGTCGTGATGTTATGCGATTTTCTTCCTAAAATTAAAGAATATTTTATAACTGAAATATTGATTAAATTACTAGATTAGCCTTTTAATTTTTAAATCGATAAAAAAGTATTGTCACGTGTCACTCTTAATAACCATTACATCACCAAATTTAATGGTTTTAATTAATTTTTAGTTCTGTTTCAAGATGTAGTTCGGATTTGAATAATACTTTATATGTATATAGGTGAAATGAGATTATAATTCAAAAATACGTTAATGAAATATGCTATTTGTTCATGAGAATTGAATTGAATTGAATGGGAGAATCATGCAGTCTGTTAAAGTGAAGGGATAGAATCTCAATTATGAATGTTTGAAAATTATTACAAGCTATGGGCGTAAGAATTAATGATTGTTTTAAACAAAATTAAATAAATAAGACCTAAATTGGACAATTATAGATTGTTGTGTATCAAACTTTGTAAAAGTAGAGGGTTTCAAGTGAGATGAGCTACACTCAAATTATATCTTTCAAATATTATTTTTTTGAAAGGATCCTTCAAAATAAATTTACTATCAAAATTGCCTAATTTTGCTGATTATAGATCAACAATTTTGGATCATGTGATACGACATGATACATAAGATATCACATTTGATCTAATCGTAAGTAATATTCCATCTGTCCACGAAAAATAGTCTTGTTTTTCTATTTTGGTATGTCCACAACAAATAGTCTCATTTTATTTATAGAAAATTTCTCACAAAACAATACTCATAAACATGAATCTATTTACAACTTATATCACTAGCACCATAACTTTTTATCTCTCCAATCATTTTTTTTTTCTCTCTCTTCAACTTTATCAACCACTTTTTTGTTCATATCTTTCTTACTTTACCAATTATACATTAAAACGCGTGTCGTCCACCAATGAAATTATTTTTAATGGACGGATGGAGTATGTTTTTATTAAAGATGTTAATTTAATCAGTTTTAGATTATCTGTCCATAAAAGCTAAAAGTCAAAACAAAAGAAACTTCTTTTTCGTTGGCCATTTTCTTGGCATCATTTTCAGTACTTAAAATCCCATGTGGTTGCCCTAGCCTCTATGGATTATTCATCAAATTCCACTACTTTTATTTTTAAGTGATCTCTCTCTCTCTCCTGCTTACATTCACACCAATCAGGTTTCGTGATTTCATGAATAGAAAAGTTTATCAGCATAGACCAATAACATGTTTAAGAAAAATACAAAAATTAAAAAAAAGAGACCAATAACAACAAAATAAAGGTGAAAAGGAGAAGCCGAAATTTCGCAGATGTCGCCAAGCACTAGTTATTGCTGGTGGAACAGATTAATTTCTTAAAACGAGGGTCCCCTAGGAAAATGAGTCAAATGACATTTGCTACATCAAATTTAATCATTTAATAATATTTAGTCCCATGTTTTATTTTTCTTGGTAGAATCTGCCCTTTTTCATAGTTATATTTAATAGATGATGCTAAACAACCATATTATGGCTGCCCACACGTAATTTTTTTTAAAGATATTAGACCAATTTAGTTAAAATTGATTCACTAATGAAATTAAATTTATCATCTCTGTCTAAAATCCGTGGAAAAATGACTATTATGTAAATAAATATTAATATATTATTATTTTTTCGAATATATTAACTATTATACTCTTGTGTGGATGACTACAATGTTGCCGCTCAACTTGACTGTATTTAATATTCTCGCCAAATTTTCTTCTTACCAAGTATGTCAAAGGCACTACTGTTTACTGCCCATAAATTTCAGACTTGGTCATTTTATCCATCAAACTCAATCGAATAAAAGATTAAAAAAGACCATATTTCTATTTATAATTTTGTCAGATATTTTTTTTTTTTTTGGAATAAAACATGTATTAATTAATGCATAGTTGTTAAAGATAATCTACCATTTGAAGCCATAGAAAATAGCTTTAAAACATAGTATATAGTTATGAGTAATGCTAAACAGCTACATTATGGCTGCCAACACAAGGTCTTTTTTGAAGATATTAGAACGATTCAGTTAAAATTTATTCACCTAATGAAATTAAATTTATAATCTTTTTCTAAATCTGGTGGGAAAATAACTATTATGTAAATGAATATTAATATAATATTATTTTTTCGAATATATTAATTATTATACTCTTTTGTAAGTGACCACAATAGGCTCAACTTTATTGTATAATTATATGTGTAACCATCTTAGTTGCAATAATTGAACGACAAGCTATTATATTTTTGCTTTGTCAACTTTAATCCGAATCATGTACTAATCAGTCAACTTTTGATTGCTTTGATGTTGAGCTTTATTAGCGAAGCAATTAAAAGGATTGATCATTAGTTTTTACATCTTGTTATTAGCTGGAACACACATTTTATCAACTCTTCCACGGAATACGCACTCAAAATATTACAAATAATTGCATAATTCAATACTTTCTGCAAACACGATTTTGATATGTATGAATACGAAAATTAAAGTCGCCAATCACGCGCAACAATGGGAACATAATGCTTCAATTATCTATCAAATTCGAATCTATACTATTATCTACATCTCAATCCTGATAACATTATTTTTCTGTGGTTGAAGATCCTGTAATTTCCTCCGTATTTTCGAATAAGTATTCTATTTTAGACATAGTTTGTCGCTTAGTAAATATTTTATTTCAAAAATGATGTCAAACTATCAAATTTATTAGTGTTTGATTTTCCATTACCATTATAACTTTACACAATGGCGGATCTAGAACTGACAAATGGATGAGGCGGAATTAGTTGCAGTAAATTAAAATTTTCAGTTATCTTCTTTTTTGGGACGGGCCGATGGTGATTTTCCAACCAGGGTATTGGGAAATTGTCCGTTATTTTCTGAAAACAGTTGAAAGTCGTAAATTATAGTGACAGAGCAATTATATTTCCCCAAGAAATTAAAGAAAGCAATTATATTTGAAATATCATTAGATGGAAATGTATATGTAATTATGTTTTCAGTTTTACAAATATATATGAACCCTACGTCAGAGTCGTCATAATTGCTAAAACAATGTATTCATTTAAAAACTATATTAATGTATTATATAATACGTTTTGGGCGAAATGGGAAAACGAAGTGATTCTCACATCCACAGGCTTGCTTGTCTCCAATATGTACAAAGTGTTGGTTACAGCTGTGTCCAAATTCCTCCACCCATATATATATAAATGTTGTCTCTATATGTGTGTATATTAATAATAACATATTCTTGAATTCTACTCTCAATATAAAATATCGATATCTGCAATTTAAAATTCTAAAAATTCTACCATTACCAACTGCTACCAGCCAAACTATTGTTATCGCCAAAATATTATAGAAAGATAGAAGTTGCTAGAAGTAGAAAACTGGCAGGATTAATATTATTTTATTAATGTTCTTTTCTTCTTACTTTGTAGGTTCATTTTTTATTCATTACTATATTTAGGATAAGATGTTTATACATTAAGGTCTGGTTTGTTATTAGGTTAATTAAGAATTTTGTTACATAAATTTACCATAATATGTTTGGTTTTTTCCCTAATGATATAGGAAATCCACCGTTTCCATATGAAAATATTCATAGAATTTAAACAATCAAGTTACTTTAAACCAAGTATTACCATAATTCCTTTGATTATTTTAACTTACTCCATCCATCAAAATATTCATCGAATTGAGTGATATTAATTTTATAAATAACTACTATTAATGGAAATAATAATCAAATTTATATATACGTTTCTTTTTTTGATATGAGGTGTTCGCCATGTAATTAAATTTGTAGTTGTATTTGTCCATAACAATACATTGAAGCGAAATTTAAATATGCCGACATTTGGGGTCGTGCGGGGTCAGCCGATCCCACCGTCAGCTCACGAATACCAAAAAAGCTTATTAAAATCGGTCTTTCGAGCCATCGTCGACTTCACGTACAGCAATTTCGACTTCACGAGTTTTATTTTCTGAATTCATCACTCAAACCAAGTTGCATGGACGAAACAACCATGATATTTTTGCTTAGTCTTTATAAATATAGAATGTTGGTTATAATAAGTGGCGTGTCCCAACATTTCAGCCGAGAAATAATGAATTTATTATTCAAATATTCAATCTGTATGAAATTATTACTACTACTCTTTTTAACAGAAACAGTTAATTATGGAAGTGAAGTCTAAAGTTGGGTCAGACAGTTAAGTAGCAGAAATTTAATAAGGTAATAATATCCCTCTACTTTCTCCGCTAATTTGTACTTTTCCTTCTTAAAACCGCACGCAGACGGTATGTTGAGACACACCGTAAACTCTACTTCTTCAACCCCAACAACGCATTCATTCACAAACAGTAGCCATTTTTCTTGTGATCTGTGCATAGTCTATGTGAATTATTCTTTGCAAGCGTGGTTGGTGCTTTGGTCCAATCATTAATGACCAAAGATCCTCCCTTTTCATAATTCTGCATTATCTTTCTTGGATCTGCAAAAGGGAAAAAGAGGAAAAAAGGTCATGGAACGAGTTCTCATTTGAGGGCGTCTTTATTTTGCTGAAGAAAGGAAAGGGTGGAAAGGCTCAAACTTGAAGCTTGCTTTATTAGGAAAATTTGTGGGTGAGGGGAATTTAGCAGCTTTTTTCTTGGGTGAATTCCTGAAGCAGTGAAAGTGGGGTTTTCTTTTTGAAGTAGAAGAAAAGTACTATTTCAAAGGTGGGTTGTTTGGTTGTCTTTTCTTTACTTTGTGTTGTTGCATGATATTTTTGAACTCTTGAAATGTGTTTTTAGACTGCTTCAAGTTTATGGGTTTTGAGGGAATTTGACTTTTCTTGTGAGAGTTTCAGCTGCCTATGAAGTTATGTTTTTTACATGTCTTGACTATTCATCACTTGGTTTTACTTATCTTTTATGTATCTCTGCGTGTGTGTGTGTGTTTATTTTGGATTTTGAGTTATATGAGCAAAGTCTACGGCTCAAAGTTCTGATTTTAAGCCTACTAGGGTTGAGAATTAGATGCTCACAATATAAAGACGAGAAGAATATGAAACTACTTCAGTTAAGTTAAGGGGTTTTGTAGGGGAAAGATGGGAGGGCCTTGAGAATTGTTCACAATATGAAACTAGTGCATTCCATAATCAATCTTTGGAAAAAGCGTGGCGGAGAAACAGGGGATGCTGCATCCAGCTTGAAAGAATTGGGCCCGCTGCCCTAATCGGAGGAATTATTTATGCTCCTTTTGCATTTAGATATAGGAATCCATCACTTAGCACAAAGCGTGCCGCCAAATTGCTCTGCTTCTTCCTTTTCATCACTTCTTTGACATTGGTAACTTATGAACTAAAGCAAGTATCCAGGAAGAAGTAAGCGAAAATAGATGTTTAAAATCATCCCTAAAACGCTGTTTTGCAATTTCTTTTGTAGCATCACGGAAGGTATAAATCGAGTTTACGGTTACTTTTCATGTTCTCCATTTAATTTTTATATAAGATTCTTGCTATTTATGCAGCCGGTTTAAACTTTTGATTACAAAACATGAGTTATTGATTGGTAGTTTGTTGTCCATTCTAATTACTTCCACTTTTATTGAATTGCATTGACCTGTTCAATTTTGTCAATGTGGATTGGATTTGGATCAATCTGCTGAAATTTTCATAGTTTTGAGTAAGTTTTACATGAAAGAGGTGAATTTTCATAAGACGAAAACACCTGAAGATTCATGTATCTCAAGCTTGAAAAAGGCTGATTTCAAATAAGAGCGACACAGATTTTTCTTGACTGTTTTAGTTTTCCTTGGTTATTGCATAACATTCATTTGTGATCATCCTAATTATCAGTAGTTGGTGTAACAGAGGTTGAAGCTTACACTAGAAAGAATCTGCAAGGAAATGGACTTATAGGAATGGACCCTCAGGCTTTTATTAGGTTGTCGATTGGGTCTCTGGGGATTAGATTTCCCGGAAGTGCAGTAGCCGCAGAAAAATCTGGTATTTGTTCGTTCTCTTCTCCA